>CAXAQZ010000878.1:0-122291 GCA_963971145.1 Sussaba pulchella
CAACAAATACGACGATGAATACGACGACGAAGGCGATGGCGAATACGACGACGACGAAGACGACGCAAATACGACACAAATACGACGATGAATACGACAGCGAAGACGGAGAGAGTTTAACGAAGGGAAGAGAGAGAGCGCGAATGGCAGGCGTGTGGGGTTGTAGGAGAGCGAGAACGAAGGCTGAGCGAGAGAAAAACACGCATTTTACTAATAATATTATTTATTTAAGTTATTTTTCATTTTTTGACAACCATCGAAATTTTCCATGTCGTCACATCTCAGCTATTTTACAAGAGAGAGAGAGAGAGAGAGAGAGAGAGTTCAACGAAAGTAGAGGATAAGACAGAGTCAGCGAGAACGAGAGAGAGCGCGATGAACGTTGAACGGATGGTCCAACAAAATTTTCGAACGATCTTTTTTACCTAAATTATTGTTTTTTGAACCTTCGCACGTTGAACGACGAACGATGAACGTTCGAACGTTGAACGATGAACGTTGAACGAAAAAATTCCAAAAATCTCTCAGTGTACAACGAATTCTCACGGTATCTACTTTTAACACGAAAAGATCTTTTTCACCCAAATGATTGTTTTTCAAAACGAAATTGAGGTGGTCCGTTGACCAGAAAAAAACTTCCCATGATAAATTTGTTGATATGTCGGTGGCGCGTCCTGTGGTCCTATGCCATTGTTCGCAAACATGACAACGATGACCGAACGAAGCTGTGCATGGAGCCTGCCGTTGCCTGCTCTATCAGCGCGGAAGATCTCGGTTCTCATTCAACTACAACAGCAGGCTGCAGCAACGTTGATTCTCAACTTATCCACTCCCCGAGTGATTCAATCATCATGAATAAAAAAATTTATTAAATCGTATAATTAAAGTTTTTCCTCCATCATCGCAAAAAAATCTTTTTACCATGCGCAAAACATGAAAATGTTGGAAAAAGTGATAAAATTATTTTTACCATCATGAAAATGTTGCATATATATTTTGTAATCTTATAATTCAATTTTTGTCTGTATGAAAAATCTCCTCAGCATCAATTGATTAAACACCAAACGAATTTCGATAGTTGAATACATAAGAACGATTTATCAACACGGTTTTCTCTACCCTCTCGAGTGAATGAGCGCCTGGCTACCAATGACGGTGAGAGAGGACAAGAGTTAAGCGAATGCATAAGACAGAGAAAGCGAGCGAGCATGCGGGCGGGAGTGTGAGCGAGAGTTCAACGAAGGTATAAGATAGAGAGAAAACTAAATACATGTTACGGATGAAAAGATTTTTTATTGAATATATTTTACATTTCGATTTTCTAAAAGATAAATTTTTCTACACATCCGACCGTTTAATCCTTCTCATACCCCCAGGGCAAGGTGTCGGTACAACCAAGTTGCAAGACTCTCTTATCGTCATTCCAACTCAACGCTAATTTTTGCTGCTCAATTGTTTCAACTCTATGCTTTCGACTACGTATCAAGCATTGCGTTCTCGTTATATTAGCATGATGCAACAAACATTTTTTGAAATCATCAAACGTGATTTTTTTTAGCGCAGACATTTTTATACCCTTTGCACGCTTTTTCACATTTTTCGGTGGCTTATCTATAACGATGTAAGAATACAATTTTGCTCGAAGACCCACGAATTCGGTCATAATTTTACCATTATTTTCATCCTTCATTAGGCCCAAAACTTTTTTGTTTGCCAACGGCATATCGTACCGGTTTTCCATCGGATAATCGGATGTGTCAAATTTATTTATATCCAACTTCATTTGCTCGTAAACGTTTTGATTGGATATATGGTAAATGAGACTGTCGGTGTCGATGTAATTTTAATGGGAATCATAACCAATGTTGCTTTTTTCTCATTCATGTCTATTTTCGAGGCTGCCATGAAATCTGTTTAATGTTCTCAGCTGCTCTTCCATACCAACAATGAGCCGAAGATTGTTCCGTATCCGTTCATGTGCTTTTTCAAAGTCAATACGTTGCTGCTTTAGTTGATTATTGCACGTTTGCTCCAACCCTTGGATTATTATATCATAATTATCAATGGAACTTCGCAATGATGTTGTAATTTCATATAAAACACGAATTTCTTGACGGATAGCATTTTGCATTATTCGTGCGGAAATCGCATCGTTTTCATCTTTCGGATCAGCTACATTGCATAGTCTTCGATTATTCATATCATAGTGACCATCGATGGTAAGTTTAAATCCATCACCAGGAGGTCCACGAATGTTTTTACTATTGGAACTCTTGTTCATCAACTGACGACCAAACATATCTATGCTCATATTGATAGTTGACACAAGACTGAGCTTCGACGGTATCAAACTGACGTTAATAAATAATTTCAGCTTCACGTAATTTTTCGATAATGGGTTTCATTGAAATATCCAGCTGCTTGAGATGCGAGGAGTCGTCGTAAACGATCAATGTCCCGACCTCTCTCGCACAGTAAGCCCCCACCTCCAAGCTCACTTTATATTTATTGTTAGAGAAATCTATAAGTTTTTGTTCGGAGGATGTTAGAATTTCGAGCAATTATTTACCCTTGCTGGGAAGTAAATGTTTTTTGGATTCGCAAAATTTTTAATATTGATGAAAATTAAGTGTGAGCGAATTATCGTAATACTGATGAAAGAAATAAGGATTTTCATATGAATACGGGATATTAATTTAATAGTGAAATTATTAAACGCTCATTCGAATTATGATGAACACGATTTTTTCACAAGAGGTTTATGAAGAGAGGTTCATGAAAAGAGGGCAGTGGGGGGGGGGGGGGCTACTCCACGCGAAGCCATTTGGTAGGCATGATCGGGTTGACTGTTCGACCGCTGATAGGAAAAAACTTCTCTGAGGGGTAATCTGATATGTCTGCGTCGCGTCTCGCGAAAGTAAACATCCGCGGGTGTTCGTTGAATCATTGCACGTCTCTCTGTCTTATGCCCCCCCCCCCCCCCGCGCGAAATAAATTATTGTGATGCTGAAATATCAACCTCCCAATATTAAGAACACAATTTTACAGAATAGTTCCACGAAAAGAGGGGGGGGGGGCAACGTCATTTGGCACCATCGGGTTGACCGTTCGACCGCTGATAAGAAAAAACTTCTTATGCTGGCGCCGGCGTGTCGCGCAAAAGTAAACATCCGCGGGGTGTTGGTCCATGAGGGGGGGGGGGGGGGGGGGCAAGCCATTTTTGCGATCGGGTTGACTGCTGATAGGAGAAAACTTCTCCGAGAGGTAATCTGATATGTCTGCGGCGCGTCTCGCTAAAGTAAACATCCGCACGTCTCTCTCTCTCTCTCTCTCTCTCTCTGTCTCATTCCTCGTTTGACCCTTCCGCGGAACTATAATCATCGATAAATTCCTCGCGGAGGCTCAGTTGCGGTTTAATCATATTGGATCAGTCTCTGTCGAAATGGCTGAGCGTAAAAAGCATCTTGCAGATCAAGCGATTGTGACATGTGAAAAACTGATAGATTTTATGAATAAAGCGCGTGCTAATGATAAATCATGTGAAAGAGAACGGTGTATAAAGGCGGGGGAGGAAAATGTAGAGCTGTTGAGTGATATTTTACGTGAAGATGATTCGCTTACGGTTTATCAAAAAATGCGAATTCAAACGACTATATCAGCGCTCATATCTCTGACAAGAAAATTTCAAAGAAGCGGTGCTGGTGGTGCATCGAATAAAGTGGAGTGGCATGATACGGAGACAGCTTTCAAGCGACGTATAAGAACTGGATTGGTGCTCAACCTCGGTTACAAGGATGTAGGCGATTTTCTTGATGATGGAAAAGCCTTAATCATCCCTCAATTGACGAAAACAGTGAAAGAAATTGGAAATCTTAAGGTGAACGTGATTTTCTCGGGAAAATTTCATTTAACGAAAATTGATGGAATCGTGGAAGAGGATAGAAGTTTTAACACTGCGAGTGAAGCTATTTTTCCCACAACGAATCTCGAGGAATGGTTCAAAGACTTTGTGAAAGAACCTCTGATGCAAAAAATTCAAGATCATGAGGGGAAGGGATCTGGATGGAGTCTCAGTGAAATAAGCTATCTCACTGTCAACATAAATAAATATGTGCCGCTACGTGGAGGATTGTCAACGTTCGTTTCTTTACCCAAAGATATCCTGAAGAAGCATGCAGTCGTAAATATCATCAATAATGACGAATATTGCTTCCTTTGGTCGGTGGTAGCAGCCCTTTCGCCTGCAACAACGCACAGCGACCGGAAAACATCGTATCCGCATTTCAAGGACGTGTTGGTGTATAAGGGTTTGGAATTTCCAATGACCCTCAAAAATGTGCCACGATTTGAAAAGATGAACAATTTATCCATTAATATTTATGGTATTGCTGATCCGGAAAGAAGTAAGAAAAATGAGATCGAACCTATTTATCTAAGTAAGCATCGGCCTGATCTATCAATTTCACCTACCATACATTTACTTATAATAAATACCACCAATGAATTTGACAAAGAGGATGACACTGTAATTCATCACTTTGCTTGGATTAAAAATCTTTCACGATTAGTTTCCTCTCAAATATCGATGCACAATGGAAAAATTTTGATTTGCGATAGATGCTTGAGTCATTTTCAGACTGAAAGTCGTCTTGAAAATCATAAAATTGATTGTATCAATCATAATAACTGTAGAATCGTTCTACCAGAGGAGGGTAAATCGATCATGAAATTCAACAATTTTAAAAACAAGATAGCAGCACCATTTGCGATATACGCCGATCTCGAATGTCTTCTGCGGCCTGCAAATACAAGATGCGGGAGAAATAGCGTCAGCTATCAAACTCATGTGCCTTATAGCATAGGGTTTTATCTTCAATGCAATTATTCCGATGCGATCTCGGGTTATAAATCTTTTCGAAGCGATAACTGCATACAATTATTCGTCGAAGAATTGGAAAAAATAGCTGTCGAAGTAGATGCGCGCTTAAAACAAATCGTAGCAATGGAAGAATTGACGCCGGAGATGAATCAGATTTTTTATTCGGCAACGAAATGTCATATTTGCGAAAAATCGTTTACGCCTGAAAATATTAGAGTACGCGATCATTGTCATTTCACGGGGAAATTTCGAGGCGCCGCTCATCAAGATTGTAATTTAAATTATACAAATTCTCACGTCATCCCAGTGATATTTCATAATTTATCCGGCTATGACTCGCACTTCTTGATAAGAGCATTAGCAACAACCTTCGAAGGTTCTATAGAGTTATTACCGGTAAACAAAGAGCAGTATATATCGTTCACAAAGTTCGTTGACGGTACAATTGTCAAATTTCGATTCATAGACTCGTTCAGATTCATGCCTGCTAGTATTGACAAACTCGCATCTTATCTACCCAATGATGAGAAACATGTAACGAGAAAGTATTGCACTAGCGCAACGGAGCTAAATTTATTGACAAGAAAAGGTGTTTTCCCTTACGATTATCTCGATAGATGGGAAAAACTTGACGACACAGAGTTACCGACGAAGAAAGAGTTTTTTTCACGATTAAACGACGAGGAAATCAGTGACGATGATTATGCTCGTGCACAGAACGTTTGGGAAACATTTAACATCCAAACTCTTGGCGATTATTCGGACTTGTATCTCAAATCAGACGTGTTACTGTTAACGGATATTTTCGAAAATTTCCGTCGTAATTGTTCGAGCACGTATAACTTAGATCCGTTGCACTACTACACTGCTCCGGGACTCGCGTTCGATGCAATGCTAAAATGCACCGGTGTAGAACTTGAATTAATCACAGATGTAGATATGCTACTTTTTTTCGAAAAAGGTATTCGAGGCGGTGTTGCACAATGTGCCAATAGATATGCGAAGGCTAACAATCGATTCATGCCTGATTACGATCCCAACGTAGATGAATCGTACATTATGTATTACGATGTAAACAATTTATACGGCGCGGCTATGAGTCAACCTTTGCCTCGCGGTTCGTTCGAGTGGTTGGAGGATCCGGCGGAATTGGATATACCGAATATCCCCGATGATTCTCCGACGGGTTATATATTTGAAGTGGATTTGGAGTACCCGAAAAACCTTCATAAAACACATAAAGATCTGCCTCTGTGCCCCGAACCTTTTGTCCCGCCCATTTCGGGGTGTAAAATACCGAAACTTATGACGACTTTGCTACCCAAACAGAAATACGTGATTCATTATCGTAATTTGAAGCAATATTTGAGTCTCGGTTTAATTCTCACAAAAATTCATCGAACATTAAAATTCAATCAAACACCATGGCTAAAACAATACATCGAATTAAATACAGAATTACGAAAAAAAGCAGTCGATGAATTTTCAAAAAATTTTTTCAAATTAATGAACAATTCAGTTTTCGGAAAAACAATGGAAAATCCGCGCAAACATAAAGATGTAAAACTCGTGACAAAGTGGGATGGACGGTTCGGGGCAAGAGCGCTTATTGCCCGACCAACGTTTCACAGCTGTACCGTTTTCGACGAAGATATGGTGATTATAGAATTAAATAGACCGTCGGTTAAGTTTATGAAGCCAATTTACGCTGGATTTACGATTCTCGATGTATCAAAAATATACATCTACGATTTCCATTATAATTACATGAAAAATGTATTCCGAGACAACGCGAAATTATTATACACCGACACCGGCAGTCTCATTTACCATATATCCAATCAAAACGTTTACGAGCAAATGAAGTTGGATATAAATAAATTTGACACATCCGATTATCCGATGGAAAACCGGTACGATATGCCGTTGGCAAACAAAAAAGTTTTGGGCCTAATGAAGGATGAAAATAATGGTAAAATTATGACCGAATTCGTGGGTCTTCGAGCAAAATTGTATTCTTACATCGTTATAGATAAGCCACCGAAAAATGTGAAAAAGCGTGCAAAGGGTATAAAAATGTCTGCGCTAAAAAAAATCACGTTTGATGATTTCAAAAAATGTTTATGACACGCTGCGCGTAAAAGTGCGGTTTTACGCTCACTTCGTTCGCGTCAAACCGCATTTACGCGCCTTGTGACATAAAAATTCGTACGATACTCGTACGAAAACGTTTTCTGGACTCGTGTAATTGCAACACTCGCCTTCGGCTCGTTCTGCAAACTCACACTCGTCAGAAATGTTTTTTTTCGTACTAGTGTCATAATGTACTATTGTTGCATCATGCTAATATAACGAGAACGCAATGCTTGATACGTAGTCGAAAGCATAGAGTTGAAACAATTGAGCAGCAAAAATTAGCGTTGAGTTGGAATGACGATAAGAGAGTCTTGCAACTTGGTTGTACCGACACCTTGCCCTGGGGGTATGAGAAGGATTAAACGGTCGGATGTGTAGAAAAATTTATCTTTTAGAAAATCGAAATGTAAAATATATTCAATAAAAAATCTTTTCATCCGTAACATGTATTTAGTTTTCTCTCTATCTTATACCTTCGTTGAACTCTCGCTCACACTCCCGCCCGCATGCTCGCTCGCTTTCTCTGTCTTATGCATTCGCTTAACTCTTGTCCTCTCTCACCGTCATTGGTAGCCAGGCGCTCATTCACTCGAGAGGGTAGAGAAAACCGTGTTGATAAATCGTTCTTATGTATTCAACTATCGAAATTCGTTTGGTGTTTAATCAATTGATGCTGAGGAGATTTTTCATACAGACAAAAATTGAATTATAAGATTACAAAATATATATGCAACATTTTCATGATGGTAAAAATAATTTTATCACTTTTTCCAACATTTTCATGTTTTGCGCATGGTAAAAAGATTTTTTTGCGATGATGGAGGAAAAACTTTAATTATACGATTTAATAAATTTTTTTATTCATGATGATTGAATCACTCGGGGAGTGGATAAGTTGAGAATCAACGTTGCTGCAGCCTGCTGTTGTAGTTGAATGAGAACCGAGATCTTCCGCGCTGATAGAGCAGGCAACGGCAGGCTCCATGCACAGCTTCGTTCGGTCATCGTTGTCATGTTTGCGAACAATGGCATAGGACCACAGGACGCGCCACCGACATATCAACAAATTTATCATGGGAAGTTTTTTTCTGGTCAACGGACCACCTCAATTTCGTTTTGAAAAACAATCATTTGGGTGAAAAAGATCTTTTCGTGTTAAAAGTAGATACCGTGAGAATTCGTTGTACACTGAGAGATTTTTGGAATTTTTTCGTTCAACGTTCATCGTTCAACGTTCGAACGTTCATCGTTCGTCGTTCAACGTGCGAAGGTTCAAAAAACAATAATTTAGGTAAAAAAGATCGTTCGAAAATTTTGTTGGACCATCCGTTCAACGTTCATCGCGCTCTCTCTCGTTCTCGCTGACTCTGTCTTATCCTCTACTTTCGTTGAACTCTCTCTCTCTCTCTCTCTCTCTCTCTTGTAAAATAGCTGAGATGTGACGACATGGAAAATTTCGATGGTTGTCAAAAAATGAAAAATAACTTAAATAAATAATATTATTAGTAAAATGCGTGTTTTTCTCTCGCTCAGCCTTCGTTCTCGCTCTCCTACAACCCCACACGCCTGCCATTCGCGCTCTCTCTCTTCCCTTCGTTAAACTCTCTCCGTCTTCGCTGTCGTATTCATCGTCGTATTTGTGTCGTATTTGCGTCGTCTTCGTCGTCGTCGTATTCGCCATCGCCTTCGTCGTCGTATTCATCGTCGTATTTGTTGTCGTTGTATTCGGTGTCGTATTCGTAAAATTTCGATGGTTTTTCAAAAAATGCGTAAATTTCGATGGTTGTCAAAAAATGAAAAATAAAATTTCGATGGTTTTCCAAAATATTTCTTTTATGAAAAATTTCGATGGTTTTTCAAAAAATCATATTAAAATTTATCTTATGCTCATCGTTGTCGTAAAATGCATGTTTTTCAAGCCTCCTACAACCCATTCTGTCTGCTAGCTCGTGCTCTCCGTTCGCTCATCGTTGCGTTCTCTCTCCTTTGTTCACGCTCCAGCTTGCCCGCTCATCAGCTTGCGCTCTCTCTCTCTCCCCACGCGCCCCGCATGCTCGTTTAACTCTCGTCCTCTAAAAGATCTTTCCTTGTTAAAAGTAACACATAAGATACCACAAGAATACGTTAAGATTTTTTCATTCACCGTTCGAACGTTCGAACGTTCATCGTTCGTCGTATAAAATGCGTAAATTTCGATTGTTCTAAAAAAAATTTCGATGGTTGTTAAAAAAATTTCGATGGTTTTTCATGCGTAAATTTCGATGGTTAAATTTCGATGGTTCTCAAATTTCGATGGTTGAAAAATTTCGATAATTGAAAAATTTCGATGGTTGTTGAAAAAATTTCGATGGTTTTTCATGCGTAAATTTCGATGGTTCTCAAAAAATGAAATTTCGATGGTTGAAAAATTTCGATGGTTGTTAAAAAAATTTCGATGGTTTTTCATGCGTAAATTTCGATGGTTAAATTTCGATGGTTCTCAAATTTCGATGGTTAAAAAATGAAAAATTTCGATGGTTGTTAAAAAATGTGTGTTATTTAGGTTATTTAGGTTATTCGTAGGAGGAGGAAAATGCCGTTCTCCCGGGGGGGGGGGGGAGCGGGATCGAGCAGCGGGTAAATCCATTGACAACGCCATCTACCGGATTGGCAAATAACGCCATCCTACCGGATTGGCAGATAACGCTATCCGAGGCTGCTGTCGGTAAGGTAGAACACTCAATTGAGCGGGATCGAGCAGTGGGTAAATCGATTGACAACGCCATCTACCGGATTGGCAGATAACGCCATCTGAGACTGCCGTCGGTAAAGTAGAACACTCAATTGAGCGGGATCGAGCAGCGGGTAAATCGATTAGCAGATACACAAACTCACCGTTGGTCAAAGAGAAATCTACCTTACCGATCGGCTCAAGGCAGGTCACCGTGGCAAGTGGGCCAGAACCCGCCTCTCTAAAAACATAACCTCAAACCCACCATCCTTACGATCAATCTTCGAGACCCCTAAATAACCTAAATAACCGGCACTATCGATAACCTAAATAACCTGCACTGTCGGTAAGAGAGAGCTCAAACATAACCTCAAACCCACCTTAATATCCTTACGATCAATCTTCGAGACCCCTAAATAACCTAAATAACCGGCACTATCGATAACCTAAATAACCTGCACTGTCGGTAAGAGAGAGCTCAACCGTCGGTACAAGAGGAATCAGACACAAACCCACCGTTAGTCAAAGAGAAATCTACCTTACCGACCGCCTCAAGGCAGGTCACCGTGGTAAGTGGTCCAGAACTCTCCTTACTATACTACTTATGGACGCTATAATAAATAATGCTCGAGCGCGCACTTTGCATTATACACGACGGTCGCGCGGCAGACACCGATTCGAAAATAATTTTTTTGCCAAGTATCTAAGGCCGTCACTGGGACTAAACGGGTGTCGTTGTGTTCGTAATTGTTGCTAGAATATGTGGGTAAATTGCTGATATAGCGGCCGCATGCGTGTGGACGCTATAATAAATAATGCTCGAGCGCGCATTTTGTATTATACACGACGGTCGCGCGGCAGACACCGATTCGGAAATAATTTTTTTGCCAAGTATCTAATGCCGTCACTGGGACTAAACGGGTGTCGTTGTGTTCGTAATTGTTGCTAGAATATGTGGGTAAATTGCTGATATAGCGGCCGCATGCGTGTGGACGCTATAATAAATAATGCTCGAGCGCGCATTTTCTATTATACAAGACGGTCGCGCGGCAGACACCGATTCGGAAATAATTTGTTTGCCAAGTATCTAATGCCGTCACTGGGACTAAACGGGTGTCGTTGTGTTCGTAATTGTTGCTAGAATATGTGGGTAAATTGCTGATATAGCGGCCGCATGCGTGTGGATTCGGTATAATAAATAATGCTCGAGCGCGCATTTTGTATTATACACGACGGTCGCGCGGCAGACACCGATTCGGAAATAATTTTTTTGCCAAGTATCTAATGCCGTCACTGGGACTAAACGGGTGTCGTTGTGTTCGGCATTGTTGCTAGAATATGTGGGTAAATTGTTGATATAGCGGCCGCATGCGTGTGGACGCTATAATAAATAATGCTCGAGCGCGAACTTTGCATTATACACGACAGTCGCGCGGCAGACACCGATTCGGAAATAATTTTTTTGCCAAGTATCTAAGGCCGTCACTGGGACTAAACGGGTGTCGTTGTGTTCGTAATTGTTGCTAGAATATGTGGGTAAATTGCTGATATAGCGGCCGCATGCGTGTGGATTCGGTATAATAAATAATGCTCGAGCGCGCATTTTGTATTATACACGACGGTCGCGCGGCAGACACCGATTCGGAAATAATTTTTTTGCCAAGTATCTAATGCCGTCACTGGGACTAAACGGGTGTCGTTGTGTTCGTCATTGTTGCTAGAATATGTGGGTAAATTGTTGATATAGCGGCCGCATGCGTGTGGACGCTATAATAAATAATGCTCGAGCGCGCACTTTGAATTATACACGACGGTCGCGCGGCAGACACCGATTCGAAGATAATTTTTTTGCCAAGTATCTAAGGTTGTCACTGGGACTAAACGGGTGTCGTTGTATTCGTAATTGTTGCTAGAATATGTGGGTAAATTCCTGATATAGCGGCCGCATGCGTGTGGATGCTATAATAAATAATGCTCGAGCGCGCATTTTGTATTATACACGACGGTCGCGCGGCAGACACCGATTCGGAAATAATTTTTTTGCCAAGTATCTAAGGCCGTCACTGGGACTAAACGGGTGTCGTTGTGTTCGTAATTGTTGCTAGAATATGTGGGTAAATTGCTGATATAGCGGCCGCATGCGTGTGGACGCTATAATAAATAATGCTCGAGCGTGCACTTTGCATTATACACGACGGTCTCGCGGCAGACACCGATTCGAAAATAATTTTTTTGCCAAGTATCTAAGGCCGTCACTAGGACTAAACGGGTGTCGTTGTGTTCGTAATTGTTGCTAGAATATGTGGGTGAATTGCTGATATAGCGGCCGCATGCGTGTGGACGCTATAATAAATAATGCTCGAGCGCGCACTTTGCATTATACACGACGGTCGCGCGGCAGACACCGATTCGAAAATAATTTTTTTGCCAAGTATCTAAGGCCGTCACTAGGACTAAACGGGTGTCGTTGTGTTCGTAATTGTTGCTAGAATATGTGGGTAAATTGCTGATATAGCGGCCGCATGCGTGTGGATGCTATAATAAATAATGCTCGAGCGCGCACTTTGCATTATACACGACAGTCGCGCGGCAGACACCGATTCGGAAATAATTTTTTCGCCAAGTATCTAATGCCGTCACTGGGACTAAACGGGTGTCGTTGTGTTCGTAATTGTTGCTAGAATATGTGGGTAAATTGCTGATATAGCGGCCGCATGCGTGTGGATGCTATAATAAATAATGCTCGAGCGCGCACTTTGCATTATACACGACGGTCGCGCGGCAGACACCGATTCGGAAATAATTTTTTTGCCAAGTATCTAAGGCCGTCACTGGGACTAAACGGGTGTCGTTGTGTTCGTAATTGTTGCTAGAATATGTGGGTAAATTGCTGATATAGCGGCCGCATGCGTGTGGATTCGGTATAATAAATAATGCTCGAGCGCGCACTTTGTATTATACACGACGGTCGCGCGGCAGACACCGATTCGGAAATAATTTTTTCGCCAAGTATCTAAGGCCGTCACTGGGACTAAACGGGTGTCGTTGTGTTCGTAATTGTTGCTAGAATATGTGGGTAAATTGCTGATATAGTGGCCGCATGCGTGTGGATGCTATAATAAATAATGCTCGAGCGCGCACTTTGCATTATACACGACAGTCGCGCGGCAGACACCGATTCGGAAATAATTTTTTTGCCAAGTATCTAAGGCCGTCACTGGGACTAAACGGGTGTCGTTGTGTTCGTAATTGTTGCTAGAATATGTGGGTAAATTGCTGATATAGCGGCCGCATGCGTGTGGATTCGGTATAATAAATAATGCTCGAGCGCGCATTTTGTATTATACACGACGGTCGCGCGGCAGACACCGATTCGGAAATAATTTTTTTGCCAAGTATCTAATGCCGTCACTGGGACTAAACGGGTGTCGTTGTGTTCGTCATTGTTGCTAGAATATGTGGGTAAATTGTTGATATAGCGGACGCATGCGTGTGGACGCTATAATAAATAATGCTCGAGCGCGCACTTTGCATTATACACGACGGTCGCGCGGCAGACACCGATTCGGAAATAATTTTTTTGCCAAGTATCTAATGCCGTCACTGGGACTAAACGGGTGTCGTTGTGTTCGTAATCGTTGCTAGAATATGCGGGTAAATTGCTGATATAGCGGCCGCATGCGTGTGGATGCTATAATAAATAATGCTCGAGCGCGAACTTTGCATTATACACGACGGTCGCGCGGCAGACACCGATTCGAAAATAATTTTTTTGCCAAGTATCTAATGCCGTCACTGGGACTAAACGGGTGTCGTTGTGTTCGTAATTGTTGCTAGAATATGTAGGTAAATTGTTGATATAGCGGCCGCATGCGTGTGGATTCGGTATAATAAATAATGCTCGAGCGCGCATTTTGTATTATACACGACGGTCGCGCGGCAGACACCGATTCGGAAATAATTTTTTTGCCAAGTATCTAATGCCGTCACTGGGACTAAACGGGTGTCGTTGTGTTCGTAATTGTTGCTAGAATATGTGGCTAAATTGCTGATATAGCGGCCGCATGCGTGTGGACGCTATAATAAATAATACTCGAGCGCGCACTTTGCATTATACACGACGGTCGCGCGGCAGACACCGATTCGGGAATAATTTTTCTGTTAAGCAACTAAGGCCGTCACTGGGACAAAACAGGTGTCGTTGTGTTCGTAATTGTTGCTAGAATATGTGGGTAAATTGCTGATATAGCGGCCGCATGCGTGTGGATGCTATAATGAATAATGCTCGAGCGCGCATTTTTTATTATCCACGACGGTCGCGCGGCAGACACCGATTCGGGAATAATTTTTTTGTTAAGCAACTAAGGCCGTCACTGGGACGAAACAGGTGTCGTTGTATTCGTAATTGTTGCTAGAATATGGGTGTAAATTGCCATAATCTTGGTGGCATGCCCGTGGACTCTATTATAGACACTGTCCAAGCAGTATTCGGATAGTCGCGGAAAGGCTAGGGTAGCCTGCAGCCGCTGGCGCGTACAGTCTCATCCAAAACCGCACGCGGCCGGGCGGTATCGGCCGCTAGATCCGGCCGCTAGCTTCAGCGTCATTAAAAATATTAGGAACCCGCTGCCCACTCCAATCTTATGAAAAAAGTTTCTTAATCTCAATAGAGTATCCGAAGAAAATTTTATCCAAATAAAAAGGGGACAAATAGCAGTTACCTCTTGATAAAAATAATATAGCGGCGGGAGGGGAGGGGAAGGAGGGGTCTAAAAAATCTAAAACAAATTAGTGAGGTCGTAGGATCCAAAGGATACTAAAAAAAATCTGCGTGCTGTAGGTTTAATCGGTAACACACAGGACTGAATATTCTACTTTTTATTCAGACCGATCGTCCTGCTCCGAACCCCCCGCGCCCTAACTCTACTACGTTGAATATTCTCCTACTCTAATCCTATAGTCATTTCACTCCGAACTTCCCCGCGCCTACAAACTGTACTATCGTCTCGTCCTCCATTCTCTATCCGTGCGCGTACGCTGACGCTTATCAATTTTCTCAGCCCAGGCAATTTTACTCACTGATATATATACTATGGATACGGGATTGCGATATGCCAGCCGCACTCGGGCTGAAGCAAGTTGGAAGCGGAAATGTATCCCTGCTCCCCCGGTGGTTTCGAGCTGCACTACACAAAAAGCGCGATATTTTGAATGAGCGATCGATAAAAAATTGAATTGAAGAAAATAATAGAATGATCTGTTATAGATATAATTATATATATACAATGTGTGTAATGATATACATAACTTTTATTTGTAGTTGTTGTCCGCGGTTTCACTAACGTGAATGTCAAGACTTGGAACAATTCTTTTTATCAAAAATATAGAAATAAATTCATAACGAATTTTTATTTCAGCCGTTAGTCGGGGCGTATTGGCAACAAAGGAACGATAAAAAGAAACTGTCGTACTATCAAATGCATTAAAATGAATAGAATTCAATTTGAGTTTTCGGATGCATTTATTGCACTTCAATCGACGCATTATTCTTCGAACATGAGACTTAACAGCTCATATAAAATTTGACAAAAATTAATATTCAATTGCACGTTACGGGATTTCAACTAAGCAATACAGTCCGTACAACTCATCGGAGCCTTCTTAAAATGACAGAGCATAAGCCACAATCTGTTCGCAAATGCTATAGAATACAAATACTATTACAATAATCATGCAACGTAATACGGTTACGCAAGTTTCACTGGTGAGCCCAGACTATGGTACGAGTTAAAAAATGTCGCATGTTTGTTCCTGTTATTGAAAGCGAATTTTTTTTTGTTTCTGCGTATAAGCGCAATTCTATGTAACAGGAAATTATGATTTTGATAAGTTTGTTAGTGTGACTTATAAATTCTTCAGCGCTAAACATTTCCACACTATGATCGTCAAGGTCCGGAAACAGACTACAAGCATATAATTCCTTAAATGCGTGGGCGGCAAGGACAGCTGGAAAGTTTTTCTCAATTGGTGATTTGCCAGAATTCGCGTTGCAAGCTTTACGGAAGAGAGATTCTGTAGCCGTGCAAATGTGTATAACGCTTTTTGAAGGAATTATAAGGTAACCGTGCGTAATTGATGCAATATACGCTACAGGATTTTGTCGAAGAATCGAGATATTATCCTTATTTGTTTCTTCGCAAGCTGTGAGGCACTCTAAACAATTTATCCTTTTTTTCTTTTTTATGGATAAAACTACCCAACCAGAAATATACCCAATAGCTTGCTGCGAGAATTCACTTATATTTGGCGACTGCGCCCATGCAAAATTTAAAAATTCGCTTATTTCCTCGAAAGTACAATCTCCTTCAACGTGGTCGACGAGTCCATATTTCTCCGCTACTGTACGGTTGTGCACGGCGTCGTAAACCGAGACATCATACCTGTTAACTTTGGCATGCTTAACCTTTGGTTCGCCTGACGATACGTGTAGTATTTTAGTCCTATCCATTGCTGCTACATTACCCGTACTCGCGGAAACATCGTGCCGCACTAACAACCGCTTGTATGCAGAAACGAATTGAGATGCTGTAGGATTGGGACACCATCCACTTCTACCTCTGATTGCACAGAAAAATTATTCTAAGTGGTCTTGGCTACATTTGTACGTAAGCAAGTACTTCACTTTCAATTCAGCAGGCTTGACATACGTATCGAAAATGTTGAAAACTGATAAAACAGCCGTATAAAAACCGACGAAACCTGCTTTACGCCTAGACAAAAATATGGGTTTTCCATTTTCTTCCGTAATTTTCGATAAATATGAAATTTCAGCGGTCATATTAGAACGCCAGTAGCATTCATTCTCGCGTGTTAACGGACGTTTGGAATATTTACCCCAAGGGTTCCTAACATTCAAGAAATCGAATATGGTGTCGATGCATCGCAAGAATCTCACGGTAGCTTTACAGCCTTCGAATTCTGGGATGTGCAAAACATCCCAACAAAATTCGATGCTGTTCGCGACACTCGAACTCAGGGTTTGTGCTGCTAGTGCGACTTTCATGACCATTTTCCGAAATTCAATATGTCTACCACGTAAGCGATTACCGAGACGCAAGCCTTCTCTTTCTTGTAATACGGCTAACGCGTGAAGATACCGCCATTCAATCTTTTCACCGTCTGCATCACGAAGAACTCTATACTCCCCGAGACAATTCCGGATGTTTTTTAGCATATGGCATGGATCGAAGATCACGTTGACGTCAGGTTCACCTAGTGCCGGATGTGGAAAACTAACTTTGAAAACATCAAAGAGATTCTCGCAATCGTTATCTACATTAACGCTATCGTTAGTATTATGCCCAGCCATTTGGTTCGTTCCACATTTGCCCCTGATTCTATCACTATTTCCGTTGCTTTTTGCTATACGCATTCGTGCTCCCAATCTTTCTACCGTCGCGAAGTGATCACTCGGACCATCTAAAGTCAAGGAGCAGACTGTCACGCCTGCTTTTTCTAGTCTCGTTAAAGCTTCTTTCACCAAATTTGCTTGTGTCTCAGCGTTTAATGAATCCACCAAGAAATAGCCAATTGGGAGTTTGCAATGTTCTGTAATCATAACGACCATTAACACGAACGCGTTCTTAGCCTCGAGAAGATCATCGCCACCTGGTATTCCCGTACCTAAATCGACATGACCGCGCATTTTGCCATCTCGACCACGTTGACACCCTTTTTTAATGCCCATTTCATCCATAACGAGCGCGCAGAGTAATTTTTCGGATTTTTCCTTCAAGTTATCTGATTTTTGTTTTAAAGTTGTGAAAGACTCCTCCGTAAAGCCTGGTTCAGCGTCTACACAAGTGTACCAGGTTCTGAGGACGTCTGGGTGAGGAAGAGCTAAGTCGAACGTCTTTCTAACATAAACATATGCCTTTGGCGAGTAAAAATGCACTGTTAAAGCAAACGCCCGTAAAGCCGCTGGATATTTTTCCCTAGTTAGGTTTCTTCCCTTTTTCTGTTTTGGAGCATGCGGTTGAACAATTGCATCGAAGCATCTTCGTGTGCAGAAAGACAGTAGTATGCCGAATCAGGCAACAAACTGTTTATCTTGAGATCTTCTACCACACTACTCAACGAATCTACCCTTTTTTTCAAACGGCCCACTCGTTGTTTCAAAATTTTGTTCTCCTTCCTTGTCAAGTCTAGGCTCTTGCGAAGGTTTATTAATTTCTTTTTGGAACTTCGTGGGGATGTCTCATAATGATGATCGTGAAGAATTTTTTCATATTCTGTTTTAGCAGGGCTATTTTTTCGAGTTTTTTTCGTCGATGCAGAGGGATATGGAAGCTCTTCACACCTCTTCAAACTTACAGATGCGCTTCCTGTTTGTTAAGAAGTTGGCGCATAGAAACATTAATAATACATTTTAATATATTAGGGTGGATAATATATTAGTCAATATATTAGGGTGGTATTTATATGGAGCTTGGACGAATTTTAATCAGTCCGTGCCCGAGATAAGTTTTGAGTCGGCATATTGTTTTTGCGGATTGGAATTTCAATTCTTTAAGGCAGAACTCCCTTTTAAGGGGGAAGCCTGCTTTAGAGGCTTCAAAATCCCCGGAATGTTCTCTCCTGTCGTTAAGTTACATACTTTTTCCCTCATTTATTTGAAACCTACTGGGGAGGGAGGGCATCCCGGTCAAAATTGGTCCACGACCCACCCTATCATATAATGCATCCTGGAAAAACAACTTTCATCATAATCAAGGAGATTCAACTGTATAATTGGTCCCAAAATAAACTTATTTTCGTTCAAATCCATCAAGAAATAGCGCGCTACAATATTTTTATAGCTCACTTTTTTTGTCAGAATTTGGGGAATAGCTTGCATATTCAATTTCAATGCCTGGTTCCGGGACATTTTCAGTCATCCATGATATAGTATCTGGAGCTATATCTGGGAAACCTGAGTGTGGATCTATGTAAAGCAAAATTTTGATGAATACGGGGTCTTATGACTTTTTTTAGTATTGAAGTTAACGATTCAGTTTTGACCCATACCATTGTGTTCCACCAGCTTATCACGAGATACCGGTGGTTCACAATTCAAAGTTTTTGCCGTAATCGTTGGCAACTTTCCTGGTATCAACTTTTTCTTTACGCGGCTGTCGAATCGTGCGAAACTATCTTCAGGAAAATGATCCGAACACAAAAAAGAACTTTTCGTCGGCACCAATTCTTTCAGACCTAATATTTCCGTCCATTTTTTCCATGATTTTTCGTCACGTGGAAATCTACGAGATGTCATGTGAAGGTTGAAAAAAAAATCACCTCGTTATTTTATACATTTTAGTATGTTTGTGGCAATTCTCCCTCCGTATTCTATTTTACTCTTCTTATTCTTTAAAGCAACACTCCGAGTTTTTAGGAAAGGATCAATATTAGAGCTTTATTTTTCGTGACATGTTTCTCTCCCCGCTGTTCGGTTTCTGCCCCTTTTATTTCTTATTAAACAACACACAACGTTCCCTAGTAACCCCGAAACAAAAAGTATACATGGAGTAGATATATATATTGAGGTGCTTCATGTTATTCAGTATAATATCAATAATTCAGATGATGAAGCAAAAATATCAGTCGCTGTTGAATTTTCGAAGAACGTTATATAATTATTAGGTACCTGTGGAATGTCACTTTTTTTGCCGAGTGGTCTGTTTTACGACAGTAAATACAACTGGGCATTCTGTGGATCAGAAATAACTGGTTTAAATAATTCACATACAAATATCAGATTGATTCATTGTGAGATCGATGTACTTTCAAACTGTCGGATGTCATTGGGTTAAATCTTGGACGTGGAGACCGCTGACGTCAAATGGAGAGTGAAGTTCAATGCTTAACCGACGGCGGCGCTTGATGTAAAAGACATCGTCAAGTCGCTTCACTGGATCCCTTATCCATAGTATATATATCAGTGATTTTACTCCTCTCTATGCGTTTCTCATAAGAAGTTTCACTTCAAAAAAAAAATTCGCGGATAAGTCGAAGCCGTGTGCTATGCGCAAGTGTGGCACCAGGTGTCGGCTTTCGGATAAAAAATGTTCGGTTTCTCGAGTGCCTGCAGATGACGAACAAATGATAGCTAGAGATGGGATCGACGCCGCATGCACCGTATTTAGAAGAGTGAGAGAGACAGGCAGAAGCTACTCTACCTGTCTCTCTCACAAAAGAATCCTTGTTTAACATACTCCGATGTCAGTGCCCTGCAGTGGCGAAACATGGAAATAAATGTGGGATCGCTTATGATGCCTACCAAATCGGAGTCGTTTCGAGACCTGTATATAAGACCGTGTTTATAACTTTCGTGTTTCGCCGAGTTGGGCTTGAATATTACAGTTCAAAGAGAGTGGCACAGGTCCACACAGAGGGACGAGCCAACACTAGGCTAAAAAAAAAAAATATTACAGTCCAACTAAAGTTAGGAGTATGATAAGAATTCGAGTTCATTGTCGGCGCACGGGAATAAAATAAATCGTAAAGCAATGCTGGCTCTAGAAAGACTGCGTAATCCTTGTGGTTGGCGGAGCGGTGCTAAACAGGTTTCGGTAGATGCTGTCATACCCCTTTTCGCCGTACCAGCCCTGGCTGTTGTTGCTGCCCAGGCTATTTATCTTACGCTGCTAGTCTTTTTCTTGACACCGGTTCTCATTTATCATCTCCATTACCATTTTTTGCGCTTTCTGCCACGATCAAAATTCTTTCTCATGTGGACAATCATCAGCGTTTCTATGCTCGGGCTAATGTTTGAATTATTTGTCGTTCCACTGCTTGAGATATTGCCTGAAGAGAATTTTGTATTCATTGTGAGTGTTGTTGGGGGCATGTGCTGTGGCTACAAGACTAGAGAGACCGCAGGGTGCACAGCGCAGGAGGGTATTCCAGCTCAAGGCTTAGAGCTGGTAGAAGAAACAGGAGATCTTTGTTTGACTTGCAGACGACACATCCTACCAATGACTTATCATTGTCATACTTGTCAAACATGTATTCCAGGAAGAGAGTATCATTGTAAATGGTATTGTCTTTATTTTGTCCTTTTTTCAGCACGCATCCCCTATCACAGGATGCAATTTTATTTTCACTTGCTTCAAATATTCTTTCGACAGATGTCTTTTTTTTTTTCAAGGTTGGATTGCTGCATAGGCTCTAGAAACCTCAGATGGTATCTTGGGTGTTTATTCTCCTCGGCTGTAGCTTTCATCTATGGCGCCAATTTGACAATGACTAGTGTTTGCCACCCTTTTATACTTATTGGAAGTATACTGCTACCCGACGATTGCAGTGACGTCTATCATCAAATAGAGTGAGTCAAGGAAATATTAGTTCGATTTTCAAAACAAACGTTGTTCATATAAAAATGGTAAACGTTGAGCCGTTCCTTATGCAGCACAGAAAAATCGTTTACAGCAAGAATATGTACATTGTATCTAATCAGTAATATCGACAAATCGGTTCGAATCTTTAAGATCATGCTTTTCAACGTGATAGATGAAGAATGTTGACGATTTACGTTTCAGTAAATTGTTGTTTTTATTTCTCACAAGAATATATTCCATCATAAAGGTGTATGAGGTATTCCACCTGGATTCAACCACTTTTAGAACTTGCATTATTTCATTCAGCTCAACATTTTCCATGCTATGGTATTCAACAAAAAGTGCCCTTCATAATTGATGCACAATCTTTTGCCTATCCGTTTTCAAGATATGATTTTTTTTTTTAAATTTACTAATTGCTTCCTCATATCTGAAGCTATGTTATGATGAAATTTTCTTTTTCGAAATCTTCATGTCATTATGTTCAGAACAGGGTTGTGAAATTTTCATTGAAAAATAAAAATACATTACTCATTATTTTTAATGATTAATGTAGATTTTTTTCCATCACTCATTATTTTTAATAAGTAATGTAGATTTTTTTTCATTACTCATCAATTTTAATGAGTATTGCAAATTTTTTTCCATTACTCATTATTTTTAATAAGTAATGTGGATATTTTCCATTACTCATTATTTTTAATGGGTAGTGTAGATTTCTCCCCATTACTCATTATTTTTAATGAGCAATGTACGTTTCTTCCCATTTTTCATTATTTTCAATGGGTAATGTAAATTTTTCACCATTACTCATTATTTTTAATGAGTAATGCAGATTTTTTTCAATTATTCATTAAAAGTCATGAGTAACGGAGATTTTCTCAATCACCCATTAAAAGTAATGAGTAATGTAATTTTCTTCCATTATTCATTGAAAGTAATAAGTAATGTAATTTTTTTCCATTATTCATTAAAAGTAATGTTAATTATTTCCATTACCCATTATCCATTTCTAATGGAATGTTTTTCAATTCCCATTACTTTTAATGGAACGTTTTTCAGTGGCCTTTACTTTTAATGGAACGTTTTTCAGTTCCCATTACTTTTAATGGAACGGTTTTCAGTACCCGTTATTTTTAATAAAATTTAAAAGGAAACATTTTTTTTAATCAAAATTTTTTATTTTTTTCATTTTTTTAAATTTATTTTTTTGTCATTTAAAATTTTTTTTTTTCTAAATTAAATTTTTTTTTTACCCACAGATAAATCAGATAACCACAGATTCCTTTACGGCCTTTGATTCCCCTGATTTCCCGATATATGCACGAATATAGCTGACTTCAGTGCAGATGTCAAGGGTTCAGAGGCACTGGCCTCCCGATCGCAGATCGGTGTGCCAGCCGGTGTGCACCCATTATTTTCAATGGTTAATGTAACTTCGAATGTTTTCGATTTCGGCTCATTATTCGAACCCATAGAAAACTCGCTAGGCTTCATTGGAAAAAAGAAACAAATATTTTTCGAGTATATATTTTATTGAATTCAATATAACATAAGCACAAATCGTGCTTTTTAATCCAGTGGACAACTCAAAATTGCTGCAATTTCTATAACGATAACTACAACTTATGACAGAAAAATATAAGGATTAGGCGTTTTTTAGATTAACCCTTTGACTGCATACGGGGTCAAGTTGATTCCATTTTTTTTTTCAATTGAAAAAAAAAATCCTTCCAATTGAAGTTTTTCTTCATAATAAAAAAAAAAAAAAAAAAAATTATCTAAAATAATGGGTGCTGAAAAACGTTCCATTGAAAGTAATGGGCACTGCAAAACGTTCCATTAATAATAATGGGGACCAAAAATCGTTCCATTAAAAGTAATGGGAACTGAAAACCGTTCTATCAAAAGTGATGGGTACCGGAAAACGTTCCATTAAAAGTTAGTAATGGGTAATGGAATAAATTTACATTACTCATTACTTTCAATGAATAATGGAATAAAAATTACATTATTCATTACTTTTAATAAGTCATGACAAAAGTCTACATTACTCATTACTTTTAATGACTAATGGCAAAAAACCTACATTACTCATTGAAAATAATGAGTAATGGAAAAAATCTACATGACTCATTAAAAATAATGAGTAATGGGAAAAAATCCACATTACTCATTATTTTTAATGACATGGAAAAAAACCTACATTACTCATTAAAGCAGCGTAGTCCAACCCCTGAGCACTGAGCAAAAACCTGTCAACTCGTCAATCCCCTCTCTTACCCACCGTAAGGCTAGCGCGCGGTAGACGCGTCGCTCTGGTAGGGGATCGGTTCCGCTCGGCTGTATGGCGACCGCAGAGAAAGGGAAGAAAAGCAAGTTAGGAGACGCGCGGCGAATCGTGGTTGGGCATCCCTGCATTAAAGTAATAAGTAATGGAAAAAATCTACATTACTCATTAAAAATAATGAGTAATGGGGAAAAATCTACACTACTCATTAAAAATAATGAGTAATGGGAAAAAATCTACATTACTCATTGAAAATAATGAGTAATGAAAACGATAATGCATTACGAAAAATAATGCATTATCTACAACCGGGTTCAGAATGTGCTAAATATGTAAGAAAACACATTTGAAGGAAATGTCCCGATGTGTGTGTGTGTGCGTGCGTTTGCGTGTCTGTGTCTGCGTATCTGCGTGTCTGTTCCTCTGTTCGTCTGTTCGTCTGTGTGTGTGTGTGTGTGTGTGTGCGTGTGCGTGCGTGTGCGTGCGTGCGTGTGCGTGTGTGTATGTGTGTGTGTGGGTGGGTGTGTGTGTGTGCGCGTGTGTGCGTGTGCGTCCGCGTTGGGGTGGTTCTTAATTGTGTGATGTCGGAATTCTTTTGGTTTCATCCTATAAAACTAATCAACATAAATAGAAAGAAAATTGGTCGCAATCGGGAATTTGTCCGATAAGTCCAACCCAGGGCAAAAAGCAATCGAATTTTATAGGGGAAAATGCATGCATTCTGAATTTTGTTGAGGGCATTTTTTATGACTTCAAAACCATACATGATAAAAAAATTTCCTTCCGAAATTTTGTAGGAAATTTGGTGCTCTGGAAAAAAGGTTTTTAGTAAAATTTCCGTGAATCTAATATGTATCACGTAAAAATGACTTTTCATAGCTGGCCCAAGAAAACCATTTTTTTGCAGGTTACGAAATAAATATTGGATTCACGAATACTTTACAGGAGACCTTTTTTCTAGAGCATCAAATTTACTACAAAACCGTTGAAGGAAATTTTTTTATCGTGTATAGTTTTGAAGTAATAAAGAGGTTCCCTAACAAAATTCCACATGCATACATGTTCCCCTGTAAAATTCGATTGCTTTTCGCCCTGAGTTAGACTTATTGGACAAATTCCCGAGTACGACCAATTTTCTTTTTGTATTTATGTTAATTCCTTTTGAAGGGTGAAACCGAAGAAGTTCTATCACCCAATTGAGAACCACCCTAGTGTGCGTGTGCGTGTGCCTGTGTGTGCGTGTGTGCTTGTTTGTGTGTGTGTGTCTGTTTGTGTTCATGTGTGTGTGTCCGTGTGTGTGCGTGTGGGTGTGTCTGTGTATGTGTGTGTTCGCGTGTGTGTGTGTGGGTGTGCGCTTGTGCGTGTGTGTGTGTGTGCGTGTTCGCCTATGTGCCCGTCTGCGTGCGTGTGGGTTCGTGTGCGTGTGTGTTGTTACGTCCAGATAACAAATTAAGAACATGCCCTCTTCTGAACCTTAGCTGAGGCTAATTAATCCCGGATACGGGCTAGAGTTGGTCAAATAAATGAATTGATTTAACCTGGTTATCAGACAAGATATATATGGGGCATTCCATGGCATTCCGGGTAGTCGCGTACCCTTGACTCAAAATTTTTGCCCCACGATTTTTTACATTAATATACATCGAAAATGAAGAGACACGTGTTTCGGGGTTTGCCGCTTTCAGCACCTGCTATTGAGATGCAGTAGATGGAAGGTTTCCAATTATTGACGATATTTCGAATTTCAAATCGATATATCTCGACAACCGCCAATAATAATTAAGAAAACCAAGGGAGCTTTTTCTTTTGTTTTTACACGGTCTATGCAATAAAAATAAGAACAATTATGTTGCACCGTTTGAACTATTATTAATTAACAATTAATCGACTAAACATTGAATATCTTAAAAAAATACCTATTTTTTTTCCTTATTTTTTTAATCTCAATTCTGTGAATAAAAACAAAACAATTAAGACCACCCTCAACTTGGTTATGAACTTAGTTTAGAAGTTACATCTTTTTTGTGATAAAAAACACGTTTAATTTGGTTCATTACTCAGCGATAATTCATATTGCACTGTGAACTATTGGCCGCTCCTTGTAACGAACATTTGTAACATATATACGCATACATGAGCATATATAAGTATACAGATATAAATATATAGGGGATTCCACGGCGTAACCGGACGCTGAGTACCGTCGGATCAACATTTTTGACCCACGATTTTTTATATTGATAAATGTCGAAAATAAAGAGACACGTGTTTCGGGGTTTGACGTTTTTAGCGCCCGTTATTGCGATGCAATGGCATTAAGTTTTTCAATAATGGACGATATTCAGTCTTTCAAATCGATATATCTCAACAACGGCCAATGATAAATTCCAAAACCAGGTAAGCTTTTTTTTGTCTTCACACCGTTTGAACTATTATTAATTAACAATTAATCGACTAAACATCAAATATCTCAATAAACATCTATTTTATTGTTCTTTTTTTTTCTCTGAATTCTTTGAATAAAAACAACGATTGAGACCACCCTCAACTTAGCTGTCGGCTTAATTTGGAAGTTACAGCTTTTTTTGTCATGAAAAACACGTCTAATTTGATTCATTTCATGACAAAAAAAGCTGTAACTCCTAAACTAAGCCGACAGCCAAGTTGAGGGTAGTCTCAATCGTTTTCTTTTTATTCAAAGAGTTCAGAGAAAAAAAAATGAGAAAAATAAAATAGGTGTCCTTTGAGAGATTTAATGTTCAGTCGATCAATTGTTAATTAATAATAGTTCAAAGAGTGCAACATAATTGTACTTATTTTTATCGCATAGACCAGTGATGCACAACTCGCGTGCCCGCGAGCGAGGGGGTGGGCTATCGCGGGCTCTGCGCGGGCTCCATGCAGGCTTTGCAGGTGGGGGGACTGTGTAAGCAGAGGAGTGGGGACAGTGGAAACGATTAGGATGTGGTGCGCCAGTAGACAAGCGCGACTCAGCTTTTCTAATAAGTTCCGCAGCAGTGTTGGGCAGCCCTGAAGTACATTTGTACTTGAAGTCCCGTGAGAGTCCAAAGTCCGGGTGGACTTTGGACTTCGGGATTCCTCAAGTCCAAATTTGCCCATCACTGTTCCGCAGGACTTCCAACCTTACCGTATGTCTCAGATACACACCAGTATTATAATGTTTGTCGATCTGTGACTTTTCATAATTTCGATTGAATTTATATATGAATTCCAACGAGTAAGATGGTTACCAAAAAATATCATTACGATTTTATTTTATAACTTACTTTATCACAACTCATTATCACTATTTTAAATACGAACTCGGTAGCGCTGCTGTTTTGTTCTCTAGATTTCCCTTAAGTATCACAATTGTTTATTACCATCCCCATACTTTATAGTTTATAGGAACATTTGAATTTAAATTTAACAAATAAATATCTATGAGCAAGTCCACCAATTCGAGTACCGGTTTTGGGCGTCGATATCAGCGATCTTTTTGTAACTTTAAAAAATGAAACCTCCCATTGAGAAATGAACTCTGATTTTTTTTTAGATTTTTCCCTTGGTTATTTTCGCTGTAATTGTATGGGTAATTCTGTGAGTTTGTCATGTTTTTCTTGTTTTCATTAATTTCTCAATGTGTTTTAATAGGAGAAAAAATTAAACGCGACCACCTTTTCTTTGTGAAAAAAGCTCAGCATTTCGAAAAAAAATACAAAAACATTTTTGGGACTTGAAAAATTACTTAAAATCGCATTTGAAATATAAAAGTCGATTTTTCTCAAATGTATATTTTTTAAAAAAATTGAAAGTATTTTTATCGAAAAGCTGAGAAAATTTCACGTATCATATGTAGAAATGAAGTTGGGACCTCTGTAATAACTCGTTGAATCACCAAATGTATAACGAAACAACTAAAACCTTAATTAATATTTTTTCATTTTCAAATGATTCGTAATACTGAGATCAAGAAACCGAAATAATTTGATTAGTTGACAAGTTTCTGCAGGTAATGACGTCGAGTTTTTTTATTTCATCGTATTTTGAAATGGAAACATTCTCAATTTTTAAAATGAAAAACCAGTATTTTGACTTCTAAATGCTGTAAAAAATTAAAAAATCAATTTGAAAATAAAGACTTGCCTTCATCACCTGCAGAAACTTAGCAGCTACTGAAATCACTCCGGTTTTTTCGTCTCAGAGGCTCCAGTAATTAATTATAATGGGCACCGCGATACAAGTTTTTTTCTTAGACGTCTGCAGAGATTCTCCGTCAATTGCTTAGTTGTTCATTAAAGTTAATGAAAATTTTATAGAATATTCTTCAAACGTAACGTTATTGAGTTAGTCATTATATCAATAAATGTATATCAACTGTATCGTCAAGAAAAATTATTGAAAATATCCTTTTTTTAATATCGAACTAACCTTACCCCGCCCTTAAGTTGAAGATGGTGCACTTGCAAAACTAACAGCGTCACCACATGACGCTAAGTTTCATCTTTGATCATATGGTTTCCACGTATTTAGAAACAGTAATACGAATCATTTGGAAATGAAAAAAATATAAATTGAGGTTTTAGTTATTTTGTCACACATTTGGTAATTCAACGAGTTATTACAGAGGTCCCAACTTGATTTCTACATATATTACGTGAAATTTTCTCAGCTTTTCGATAAAAATACTTTTAAAATTTTTAAAAAATATACATTTGAGAAAAATCGACTTTTATATTTCAAATGCGATTTTAAGTAATTTTTTAAGTCCCAAAAATGTTTTTGTATTTTTTTTCGAAAAGCTGAGCTTTTTTCACAGAGAAGAGGTGGTCGCGTTTAATTTTTTCTCCTATTAAAACAAATTGAGAAATTAATGAAAACAAGAAAAAAATGACAAACTCACAGAATTACCCATACAATTACAGCGAAAATAACCAAGGGAAAAATCTAAAAAAAAATCAGAGTTCATTTCTCAATGGGAGCTTCCATTTCTCAAAGTTACAAAAAGATCGCTGATATCGACGCCCAAAACCGGTACTCGAATTGGTGGACTTGCTCATATATATAAGCGGAATAAACTTCAGCGACGTTATTACTCCAATCATGTGGAGTGCAGCACAATACATCAATCACATTAATTCCGATATGCGCTTAAAACTGAACGTTTTTAAGCTACAAGAGCATTTATGTCAGGACTGATGTTTCTTGCTGTCAGAACTCACAAAACTGCTTCTGTATTGGCATTCGAAAGATTTCCTCTTGATCTTGATTTACTGAGCTTCATTTGAAAAAAAAATTGTTCGCAGCAATACGTGCTGCCGAAAATTGAAATTACCCGAGCTGCAGATGTTCGTAAATGTGGATATTTTTCTCCGCTCAGCTTCCTATAAAAATCGATAATATGAAGCTCCTCTTTATGTACTTTTTTTACACGTGTATTTCTTTGCAAATCAATCAGTTCCATTTGTAAATATTCAGGTGCGTTTTCAATTTCCACACCCAATAGCGAAACGAACAATTTCAACATGTTTTGCATTGGCTCAAACTCAGCAAATCGTGTGGCAAATTGGTTTTTTAAATCAACAATGATTTTCGAATACTTTTCAACATCGAAATACCTGCATCATCTGAAAATGTTAGGCTTGGAAAATGAATGACGTTTCTTCTCTCGATTTGGGATCGCCATCAAATTAGTTTCTTTTTTAACGCTTTTCTCTCATCGTTTATGATCCATATGAGATTATCTTTTTCCTGCAAAGCAACATTCAAAACATTTATATGCATCGAAATGGCGGTCAAACAACCTAAATCTGCAACCCACTTAGGGTTTCTGAGGTGTCCATTACACTTTTCATGGAAATTGATTTCGCGCACAAAGATTCTTGATGGACCATGCAATGAATCGCAATGAAGCTTCTTTCAATTTTCTGCTCTTTAATAGTATTGTTATATCGCAAGTTTAATCGTGGATTAATTAATTACAGTACGAGGGACTGGTTCTGCTTCAGAACACGGTTGTGAAAGAAAGGACTCGGTTTACACTTTAGAACGAGTTAGAAGACGTTTATTTCGTACAAAAGGTCGGACGGATGGTCCCGGCGTGGACACGGTACAATGTTGCCGTATGGCACTCTTAGATGTACACTCAGATATAGACTGACTGGCGCTGGTCGGGAGACGGTCTTTTATAGTGAATAGGGCTCAGCTGGGAATAGTGTGGAATAATCTGGAAAAAGAAGGAATTCGAATGTTCGGGGTCGTGGAAGCGGACTCGAACATTCTAGATGTCGATGTTTCGAGAAATGGGACGTGTTGAGGCGAAGTGACTGCATGGGTTTACGCAGATTGGAAGCTACAGACGTCACTCAAGCTGGCGGCACCACAGAGTCAAATCTTCTCGAAACCGATGAAATAATTAAAGCAGCGTAGTCCAACCCCTGAGCACTGAGCAAAAACCTGTCAACTCGTCAATCCCCTCTCTTACCCACCGTAAGGCTAGCGCGCGGTAGACGCGTCGCACTGGTAGGGGATCGGCTCCGCTCGGCTGTATGGCGACCGCAGAGAAAGGGAAGAAAAGCAAGTTAGGAGACGCGCGGCGAATCGTGGTTGGGCATCCCTGAATTAAAGGCTAATTAAAGGCTAATTAAATGCTCCATTGCCGAATTTAATGCTCTTTTTTTTTTTTTTTTAAAACTGTGGTGCCGCTAGCTTGAGATAAAGTTGGCGGCACCACAACATTAAGTTCTTATGCAATAAAAAACGTAAATAGGCCGGTATTGGAGGCTCATTAAAGGCTCCTAAACGAGCGTAGAATCAATCGATTCGGTCCAAGGGATCGGGAGATAATCGCATTTTAGTAAATTTTGAAAATTAATTTTTTTTTTTTTTTTTTTTTTTCATCGATTGCTATAACCGAGGTAGTATAGAGGTCCACGATATAAACCTTAAGCTGGCAGGTTATAGAACACATAAGACAATAGTTTTATAGGCTGTAGGATGTCTCGGTACATGTTAACTAGTCGACTAAAATAACTACGATTAATGATCATTTTTTCAAAAGCGATTAAGCATTTAGATTTAAAACATCAACGATCATGAGCCTGTAATTCAACATGAATTTAGACACCTTAGTCGAATTTCCAGCTCGTCGGGATCCTGTGGATATGGGGGTCAAGGACCGTTGGGGGTGGTTTTCTCGCAAAGGGTTGAAGCATCGAAGTTAAATTTATCGGCAATTGAGAGCCTTTAATTCAACATGAATTTAGACGCCTTAGTCGAATTTCCAGCTCGTCGGGATCCTGTGGATATGGGGGTCAAGGACCGTTGGGGGTGGTTTTCTCGCAAAGGGTTGAAGCATTAAATTTAAATTTATCGGCAATTGAGAGCCTTTAATTCAACATGAATTTAGACACCTCAGTCGAATTTCCAGCTCGTCGGGATCCTGTGGATATGGGGGTCAAGGACCGTTGGGGGTGGTTTTCTCGCAAAGGGTTGAAGCATTAAATTTAAATTTATCGGCAATTGAGAGCCTTTAATTCATTATGAATTTAGACACCTTAGTCGAATTTCCAGCTCGTCGGGATCCTGTGGATATGGGGGGTCAAGGACCATTGGGGGTGGTTTTCTCGCAAAGGGTTGAAGCATTAAATTTGAATTTATGGGCAATTGAGAGCCTTTAATTCAACATGAATTTAGACACCTTAGTCGAATTTCCAGCTGGTCGGGATCCTGTGGATATGGGGGTCAAGGACCGTTAGGGGTGGTTTTCTCGCAAAGATTAAAGCATTAAATTTAAATTTATCGGCAATTGAGAGCCTTTAATTCAACATGAATTTAGACATCTTAGTCGAATTTCCAGCTCGTCGGGATCCTGTGGATATGGGGGTCAAGGACCGTTGGGGGTGGTTTCCTCGTAAAGGGTTAAAGCATCGCAGTTAAATTTATCGGCAATTGAGAGCCTTTAATTCAACATGAATTGAGACATCTTAGTCGAATTTCCAGCTCGTCGGGATCCTGTGGATATGGGGGTCAAGGACCGTTGGGGGTGGTTTTCTCGCAAAGGGTTGGAGCATTAAATTTAAATTTATCGGCAATTGAGAGCCTTTAATTCAACATGAATTTAGACACCTTAGTCGAATTTCCAGCTCGTCGGGATCCTGTGGATATGGGGGTCAAGGACCGTTGGGGGTGGTTTTCTCGCAAAGGGTTGAAGCATTAAATTTAAATTTATCGGCAATTGAGAGCCTTTAATTCAACATGAATTTAGACACCTTAGTCGAATTTCCAGCTCGCCGGGATCCTGTGGATATGGGAGTCAAGGACCGTTGGGGGTGGTTTTCTCGAGAAGGGTTGAAGCATTAAATTTAAATTTATCGGCAATTGAGAGCCTTTAATTCAACATGAATTTAGACACCTTAGTCGAATTTCCAGCTCGTCGGGATCCTGTGGATATGGGGGTCCAGGACCGTTGGGGGTGGTTTTCTCGCAAAGGGTTGAAGCATCGAAGTTAAATTTATCGGCAATTGAGAGCCTTTAATTCAACATGAATTTAGACACCTTAGTCGAATTTCCAGCTCGTCGGGATCCTGTGGATATGGGGGTCAAGGACCGTTGGGGGTGGTTTTCTCGCAAAGGGTTGAAGCATTAAATTTAAATTCATCGGCAATTGAGAGCCTTTAATTCAACATGAATTTAGACACCTTAGTCGAATTTCCAGCTCGTCGGGATCCTGTGGACATGGGGGTCAAGGACCGTTGGGGGTGGTTTTCTCGCAAAGGGTTGAAGCATTAAATTTAAATTCATCGGCAATTGAGAGCCTTTAATTCAACATGAATTTAGACATCTTATTCGAATTTCCAGCTCGTCGGGATCTTGTGGATATGGGGGTCAAGGACCGTTGGGGGTGGTTTTCTCGCAAATGGTTGAAGCATCGAAGTTACATTTATCGGCAATTGAGAGCCTTTAATTCAACATGAATTTAGACACCTCAGTCGAATTTCCAGCTGGTCGGGATCCTGTGGATATGGGGGTCAAGGACCGTTGGGGGTGGTTTTCTCGCAAAGGGTTGAAGCATTAAATTTAAATTTATCGGCAATTGAGAGCCTTTAATTCATTATGAATTTAGACACCTTAGTCGAATTTCCAGCTCGTCGGGATCCTGTGGATATGGGGGGTCAAGGACCATTGGGGGTGGTTTTCTCGCAAAGGGTTGAAGCATTAAATTTGAATTTATGGGCAATTGAGAGCCTTTAATTCAACATGAATTTAGACACCTTAGTCGAATTTCCAGCTGGTCGGGATCCTGTGGATATGGGGGTCAAGGACCGTTAGGGGTGGTTTTCTCGCAAAGATTAAAGCATTAAATTTAAATTTATCGGCAATTGAGAGCCTTTAATTCAACATGAATTTAGACATCTTAGTCGAATTTCCAGCTCGTCGGGATCCTGTGGATATGGGGGTCAAGGACCGTTGGGGGTGGTTTCCTCGTAAAGGGTTAAAGCATCGCAGTTAAATTTATCGGCAATTGAGAGCCTTTAATTCAACATGAATTGAGACATCTTAGTCGAATTTCCAGCTCGTCGGGATCCTGTGGATATGGGGGTCAAGGACCGTTGGGGGTGGTTTTCTCGCAAAGGGTTGGAGCATTAAATTTAAATTTATCGGCAATTGAGAGCCTTTAATTCAACATGAATTTAGACACCTTAGTCGAATTTCCAGCTCGTCGGGATCCTGTGGATATGGGGGTCAAGGACCGTTGGGGGTGGTTTTCTCGCAAAGGGTTGAAGCATTAAATTTAAATTTATCGGCAATTGAGAGCCTTTAATTCAACATGAATTTAGACACCTTAGTCGAATTTCCAGCTCGCCGGGATCCTGTGGATATGGGAGTCAAGGACCGTTGGGGGTGGTTTTCTCGAGAAGGGTTAAAGCATTAAATTTAAATTTATCGGCAATTGAGAGCCTTTAATTCAACATGAATTTAGACACCTTAGTCGAATTTCCAGCTCGTCGGGATCCTGTGGATATGGGGGTCCAGGACCGTTGGGGGTGGTTTTCTCGCAAAGGGTTGAAGCATCGAAGTTAAATTTATCGGCAATTGAGAGCCTTTAATTCAACATGAATTTAGACATCTTAGTCGAATTTCCAGCTCGTCGGGATCCTGTGGATATGGGGGTCAAGGACCGTTGGGGGTGGTTTTCTCGCAAAGGGTTGGAGCATTAAATTTAAATTTATCGGCAATTGAGAGCCTTTAATTCAACATGAATTTAGACACCTTAGTCGAATTTCCAGCTCGTCGGGATCCTGTGGATATGGGGGTCAAGGACCGTTGGGGGTGGTTTTCTCGCAAAGGGTTGAAGCATTAAATTTAAATTTATCGGCAATTGAGAGCCTTTAATTCAACATGAATTTAGACACCTTAGTCGAATTTCCAGCTCGCCGGGATCCTGTGGATATGGGAGTCAAGGACCGTTGGGGGTGGTTTTCTCGAGAAGGGTTAAAGCATTAAATTTAAATTTATCGGCAATTGAGAGCCTTTAATTCAACATGAATTTAGACACCTTAGTCGAATTTCCAGCTCGTCGGGATCCTGTGGATATGGGGGTCCAGGACCGTTGGGGGTGGTTTTCTCGCAAAGGGTTGAAGCATCGAAGTTAAATTTATCGGCAATTGAGAGCCTTTAATTCAACATGAATTTAGACACCTTAGTCGAATTTCCAGCTCGTCGGGATCCTGTGGATATGGGGGTCAAGGACCGTTGGGGGTGGTTTTCTCGCAAAGGGTTGAAGCATTAAATTTAAATTCATCGGCAATTGAGAGCCTTTAATTCAACATGAGTTTAGACACCTTAGTCGAATTTCCAGCTCGTCGGGATCCTGTGGACATGGGGGTCAAGGACCGTTGGGGGTGGTTTTCTCGCAAAGGGTTGGAGCATTAAATTTAAATTTATCGGCAATTGAGAGCCTTTAATTCAACATGAATTTAGACACCTTAGTCGAATTTCCAGCTCGTCGGGATCCTGTGGATATGGGGGTCAAGGACCGTTGGGGGTGGTTTTCTCGCAAAGGGTTGAAGCATTAAATTTAAATTTATCGGCAATTGAGAGCCTTTAATTCAACATGAATTTAGACACCTTAGTCGAATTTCCAGCTCGCCGGGATCCTGTGGATATGGGAGTCAAGGACCGTTGGGGGTGGTTTTCTCGAGAAGGGTTAAAGCATTAAATTTAAATTTATCGGCAATTGAGAGCCTTTAATTCAACATGAATTTAGACACCTTAGTCGAATTTCCAGCTCGTCGGGATCCTGTGGATATGGGGGTCCAGGACCGTTGGGGGTGGTTTTCTCGCAAAGGGTTGAAGCATCGAAGTTAAATTTATCGGCAATTGAGAGCCTTTAATTCAACATGAATTTAGACACCTTAGTCGAATTTCCAGCTCGTCGGGATCCTGTGGATATGGGGGTCAAGGACCGTTGGGGGTGGTTTTCTCGCAAAGGGTTGAAGCATTAAATTTAAATTCATCGGCAATTGAGAGCCTTTAATTCAACATGAGTTTAGACACCTTAGTCGAATTTCCAGCTCGTCGGGATCCTGTGGACATGGGGGTCAAGGACCGTTGGGGGTGGTTTTCTCGCAAAGGGTTGGAGCATTAAATTTAAATTTATCGGCAATTGAGAGCCTTTAATTCAACATGAATTTAGACACCTTAGTCGAATTTCCAGCTCGTCGGGATCCTGTGGATATGGGGGTCAAGGACCGTTGGGGGTGGTTTTCTCGCAAAGGGTTGAAGCATTAAATTTAAATTTATCGGCAATTGAGAGCCTTTAATTCAACATGAATTTAGACACCTTAGTCGAATTTCCAGCTCGCCGGGATCCTGTGGATATGGGAGTCAAGGACCGTTGGGGGTGGTTTTCTCGAGAAGGGTTAAAGCATTAAATTTAAATTTATCGGCAATTGAGAGCCTTTAATTCAACATGAATTGAGACACCTTAGTCGAATTTCCAGCTCGTCGGGATCCTGTGGATATGGGGGTCCAGGACCGTTGGGGGTGGTTTTCTCGCAAAGGGTTGAAGCATCGAAGTTAAATTTATCGGCAATTGAGAGCCTTTAATTCATTATGAATTTAGACACCTTAGTCGAATTTCCAGCTCGTCGGGATCCTGTGGATATGGGGGTCAAGGACCGTTGGGGGTGGTTTTCTCGCAAAGGGTTGAAGCATTAAATTTAAATTCATCGGCAATTGAGAGCCTTTAATTCAACATGAGTTTAGACACCTTAGTCGAATTTCCAGCTCGTCGGGATCCTGTGGACATGGGGGTCAAGGACCGTTGGGGGTGGTTTTCTCGCAAAGGGTTGAAGCATTAAATTTAAATTCATCGGCAATTGAGAGCCTTTAATTCAACATGAATTTAGACATCTTATTCGAATTTCCAGCTCATCGGGATCTTGTGGATATGGGGGTCAAGGACCGTTGGGGGTGATTTTCTCGCAAATGGTTGAAGCATCGAAGTTACATTTATCGGCAATTGAGAGCCTTTAATTCAACATGAATTTAGACACCTTAGTCGAATTTCCAGCTTGTCGGGATCCTGTGGATATGGGGGTCAAGGACCGTTGGGGGTGGTTTTCTCGTAGGGGGTTCAAGCATCGAATTTAAATTTATCGGCAATCGAGAGCCTTTAATTCAACATGAATTTAGACACCTTAGTCGAATTTCCGGCTCGTCGGGATCCTGTGGATATGGGGGTCAAGGACCGTTGGGGGTGGTTTTCTCGCAAAGGGTTGAAGCATTAAATTTAAATTTATCGGCAATTGAGAGCCTTTAATTCAACATGAATTTAGACACCTCAGTCGAATTTCCAGCTCGTCGGGATCCTGTGGATATGGGGGTCAAGGACCGTTGGGGGTGGTTTTCTCGCAAAGGGTTGAAGCATTAAATTTAAATTTATCGGCAATTGAGAGCCTTTAATTCATTATGAATTTAGACACCTTAGTCGAATTTCCAGCTCGTCGGGATCCTGTGGATATGGGGGTCAAGGACCATTGGGGGTGGTTTTCTCGCAAAGGGTTGAAGCATTAAATTTAAATTTATCGGCAATTAAGAGCCTCCAATTCAACATGAATTTAGACATCTTAGTCGAATTTCCAGCTCGTCGGGATCCTGTGGATATGGGGGTCAAGGACCGTTGGGGGTGGTTTTCTCGCAAAGGGTTGAAGCATCAAATTTAAATTTATCGGCAATTGAGAGCCTTTAATTCAACATGAATTTAGACACCTTAGTCGAATTTCCAGCTCGTCGGGATCCTGTGGATATGGGGGTCAAGGACCGTTGGGGGTGGTTTTCTCGCAAAGGGTTAAAGCATTAAATTTAAATTTATCGGCAATTGAGAGCCTTTAATTCAACATGAATTTAGACACCTTAGTCGAATTTCCAGCTCGTCGGGATCTTGTGGATATGGGGGTCTAGGACCGTTGGGGGTGGTTTTCTCGTAGGGGGTTGAAGCATTAAGATTAAAATTAACGGGGATCGAGAGCCTTTAATCCAACATGAATTCAGACACCTTAGTCGAATTTCCAGCCCGTCGGGATCCTGTGGATATGGGGGTCAAGGACCGTTGGGGGTGGTTTTCTCGCAGGGGGTTGAAGCATCAAATTTCAATTTATCGGCAATCGAGAGCCTTTAATTCAACATGAATTTAGACACCTTAGTCGAATTTCCGGCTCGTCGGGATCCTGTGGATATGGGGGTCTAGGACCGTTGGGGGTGGTTTTCTCGTAGGGGGTTGAAGCATTTAGATTAAAATTAACGGGGATCGAGAGCCTTTAATCCAACATGAATTTAGACACCTTAGTCGAATTTCCAGCCCGTCGGGATCCTGTGTATATGGGGGTCAAGGACCGTTGGGGGTGGTTTTCTCGTAGGGGGTTGAAGCATTGAGATTGAATCTAACGGGGATCAAGAGTCTCGAAATCGACATAAATTCAGATATCTTAGATGAGTGTAAAGCCGGTACCATCACCAAGTCAAAAAAATGTTTTGATAACTGGAAATTATAGACGTTTCATGGTCTTTCGAATTTCACAGTCTACATTTGAACAGAACTACCCCTACTGAGATGAGGGTAGCTGTTGAAGAATTAAAAAGACTGAAATTTTATTTTTTCACGTAGTTTTAGCCGGGTTCACGGACTTCAAAATAAGCATCAGTTTCATCAGCACAAGTTATTCTATTCTCCAAAGGTTTTCAGAATGTCTTAGTAGTTTATTCTATATTTGAGCATTAATAATTGAACTACCAGGACATGCGAGAATTTTTGAACCGCCATACTAGTTGGCATATGATATGCGGTCGCTGAAGGCGCCATACCACATTTAATTGAAAGAAGTTCAATCCATCGAACGTACTCTTTCCGATTCTTTAATTATAAACTTAAGCTTTTATAATTGGTCGATCAGAAAATGACATTTCTTTACTATCGACAATATCCGTATGTAAAGCGATATTTTATGACTCGAGTCGACATTATCGGTTTAATCGAAGGCTGGTTGGTCGGTCATACCAACTAATTTCTTTTTCTAAATGTACTGTCGGATACAGTTGAATGCTTTTTAGATCGCCTTGGAATCACCCACCCACACTTACCCACTCACGCAATAGCCTGAGTGCGATTCCGAAGGCATTTTCGTTTTCAATTACAAATTGAGTTATTCATAATTCAACAACTCGAAAATGGAATTGTGATATGTTGTCGCTGGAGGCGACGAATCATATCTGTCGATCCCCGTTAATTTTAATCTTAATGCTTCAACCCCCTACGAGAAAACCACCCCCAACGGTCCTAGACCCCCATATCCACAGGATCCCGACGAGCTGGAAATTCGACTAAGGTGTCTAAATTCATGTTGAATTAAAGGCTCTTGATTGCCGATAAATTTAAATTTAATGCTTCAACCCTTTGCGAGAAAACCACCCCCAACGGTCCTAGACCCCCATATCCACAGGATCCCGACGAGCCGGAAATTCGACTAAGGTGTCTAAATTCATGTTGAATTAAAGGCTCTCGATTGCCGATAAATTTAAATTCGATGCTTCAACCCCCTACGAGAAAACCACCCCCAACGGTCCTTGACCCCCATATCCACAGGATCCCGACGAGCTGGAAATTCGACTAAGGTGTCTAAATTCATGTTGAATTAAAGGCTCTCAATTGCCGATAAATTTAACTTCGATGCTTCAACCATTTGCGAGAAAACCACCCCCAACGGTCCTTGACCCCCATATCCACAGGATCCCGACGAGCTGGAAATTCGACTAAGATGTCTAAATTCATGGTGAATTGAAGGCTCTCAATTGCCGATGAATTTAAATTTAATGCTTCAACCCTTTGCGAGAAAACCACCCCCAACGGTCCTTGACCCCCATGTCCACAGGATCCCGACGAGCTGGAAATTCGACTAAGGTGTCTAAATAAATGTTGAATTAAAGGCTCTCAATTGCCGATGAATTTAAATTTAATGCTTCAACCCTTTGCGAGAAAACCACCCCCAACGGTCCTTGACCCCCATATCCACAGGATCCCGACGAGCTGGAAATTCGACTAAGGTGTCCCAATTCATGTTGAATTAAAGGCTCTCAATTGCCGATAAATTTAACTTCGATGCTTCAACCCTTTGCGAGAAAACCACCGCCAACGGTCCTTGACCCCCATATCCACAGGATCCCGACGAGCTGGAAATTCGACTAAGGTGTCTAAATTCATGTCGAATTAAAGGCTCTCGATTGCCGATAAATTTAACTTCGATGCTTCAACCCTTTGCGAGAAAACCACCCCCAACGGTCCTTGACCCCCATATCCACAGGATCCCGACGAGCTGGAAATTCGACTAAGGTGTCTTAATTCATGTTGAATTAAAGGCTCTCAATTGCCGATAAATTTAAATTTAATGCTTCAACCCTTTGCGAGAAAACCACCCCCAACGGTCCTTGACCCCCATATCCACAGGATCCCGACGAGCTGGAAATTCGACTAAGATGTCTCAATTCATGTTGAATTAAAGGCTCTCAATTGCCGATAAATTTAACTTCGATGCTTCAACCCTTTGCGAGAAAACCACCGCCAACGGTCCTTGACCCCCATATCCACAGGATCCCGACGAGCTGGAAATTCGACTAAGGTGTCTAAATTCATGTCGAATTAAAGGCTCTCGATTGCCGATAAATTTAACTTCGATGCTTCAACCCTTTGCGAGAAAACCACCCCCAACGGTCCTTGACCCCCATATCCACAGGATCCCGACGAGCTGGAAATTCGACTAAGATGTCTAAATTCATGTTGAATTAAAGGCTCTCAATTGCTGATAAATTTAAATTTAATGCTTCAACCCTTTGCGAGAAAACCACCCCCAACGGTCCTTGACCCCCATATCCACAGGATCCCGACGAGCTGGAAATTCGACTAAGGTGTCTAAATTCATGTTGAATTAAAGGCTCTTGATTGCCGATAAATTTAAATTTAATGCTTCAACCCTTTGCGAGAAAACCACCCCCAACGGTCCTTGACCCCCATATCCACAGGATCCCGACGAGCTGGAAATTCGACTAAGGTGTCTAAATTCATGTTGAATTAAAGGCTCTCAATTGCCGATAAATTTAAATTTAATGCTTCAACCCTTTGCGAGAAAACCACCCCCAACGGTCCTTGACCCCCATATCCACAGGATCCCGACGAGCTGGAAATTCGACTAAGATGTCTTAATTCATGTTGAATTAAAGGCTCTCAATTGCCGATAAATTTAAATTCAATGCTTCAACCCTTTGCGAGAAAACCACCCCCAACGGTCCTTGACCCCCATATCCACAGGATCCCGACGAGCTGGAAATTCGACTAAGATGTCTAAATTTATGTTGAATTAAAGGCTCTTGATTGCCGATAAATTTAAATTTAATGCTTCAACCCTTTGCGAGAAAACCACCCCCAACGGTCCTTGACCCCCATATCCACAGGATCCCGACGAGCTGGAAATTCGACTAAGGTGTCTTAATTCATGTTGAATTAAAGGCTCTCGATTGCCGATAAATTCAACTTCGATGCTTCAACCCTTTGCGAGAAAACCACCCCCAACGGTCCTTGACCCCCATATCCACAGGATTTCGACGAGCTGGAAATTCGACTAAGATGTCTAAATTCATGTTGAATTAAAGGCTCTCAATTGCCGATAAATTTAACTTCGATGCTTCAACCCTTTGCGAGAAAACCACCCCTAACGGTCCTTGATCCCCATATCCACAGGATCCCGACGAGCTGGAAATTCGACTGAGGTGTCTAAATTCATGTTGAATCAAAGGCTCTCAATTGCCGATAAATTTAAATTTGATGCTTCAACCCTTTGCGAGAAAACCACCCCCAACGGTCCTTGACCCCCATATCCACAGGATCCCGACGAGCTGGAAATTCGACTAAGGTGTCTAAATTCATGTTGAATTAAAGGCTCTCAATTGCCGATAAATTTAAATTTAATGCTCCAACCCTTTGCGAGAAAACCACCCCCAACGGTCCTTGACCCCCATATCCACAGGATCCCGACGAGCTGGAAATTCGACTAAGATGTCTAAATTCATGTCGAATTAAAGGCTCTCGATTGCCGATAAATTTAACTTCGATGCTTCAACCCTTTGCGAGAAAACCACCCCCAACGGTCCTTGACCCCCATATCCACAGGATCCCGACGAGCTGGAAATTCGACTAAGATGTCTAAATTCATGTTGAATTGAAGGCTCTCAATTGCCGATAAATTTAAATTTGATGCTTCAACCCTTTGCGAGAAAACCACCCCCAACGGTCCTTGACCTTCATATCCACAGGATCCCGACGAGCTGGAAATTCGACTAAGGTGTCTAAATTCATGTTGAATTAAAGGCTCACAATTGCCGATAAATTTAAATTTAATGCTTCAACCCTTTGCGAGAAAACCACCCCCAACGGTCCTTGACCCCCATATCCACAGGATCCCGACGAGCTGGAAATTCGACTAAGGTGTCTTAATTCATGTTGAATTAAAGGCTCTTGATTGCCGATAAATTTAAATTCAATGCTTCAACTCTTTGCGAGAAAACCACCCCCAACGGTCCTTGACCCCCATATCCACAGGATCCCGACGAGCTGGAAATTCGACTAAGGTGTCTAAATTCATGTTGAATTAAAGGCTCTCAATTGCCGATAAATTTAAATTTAATGCTTCAACCCTTTGCGAGAAAACCACCCCCAACGGTCCTTGACCCCCATATCCACAGGATCCCGACGAGCTGGAAATTCGACTAAGATGTCTAAATTCATGTTGAATTAAAGGCTCTCAATTGCCGATAAATTTAAATTCAATGCTTCAACCCTTTGCGAGAAAACCACCCCCAACGGTCCTTGACCCCCATATCCACAGGATCCCGACGAGCTGGAAATTCGACTAAGATGTTTAAATTCATGTTGAATTAAAGGCTCTTGATTGCCGATAAATTTAAATTTAATGCTTCAACCCTTTGCGAGAAAACCACCCCCAACGGTCCTTGACCCCCATATCCACAGGATCCCGACGAGCTGGAAATTCGACTAAGGTATCTTAATTCATGTTGAATTAAAGGCTCTCGATTGCCGATAAATTTAACTTCGATGCTTCAACCCTTTGCGAGAAAACCACCCCCAACGGTCCTTGACCCCCATATCCACAGGATCCCGACGAGCTGGAAATTCGACTGAGGTGTCTAAATTCATGTTGAATTAAAGGCTCTCAATTGCCGATAAATTTAAATTTGATGCTTCAACCCTTTGCGAGAAAACCACTCCCAACGGTCCTTGACCCCCATATCCACAGGATCCCGACGAGCTGGAAATTCGACTAAGGTGTCTAAATTCATGTTGAATTAAAGGCTTTCAATTGCCGATAAATTTAAATTTAATGCTTCAACCCTTTGCGAGAAAACCACCCCCAACGGTCCTTGACCCCCATATCCACAGGATTCCGACGAGCTGGAAATTCGACTAACAAGGGGACCACATGACCATCGGATTTTTGTAATTTTTCATACTCATCGTACGTAAAGTTGACACCCCAAATATGAATATGCCGAAGCAGTTCGATGCCATATTCAGAAGTTTTCGAGAAAAACGACTTTAAAGTTTTGCGAGCCGCTTATGAGGATGAACGAAATTGTAACTAACAACTGGCCGAGCAGTCGAGCGGGCAGATAGTAGGACTAGTAATCGGAAGGTCCTCAGTTCGATCTTTGCCGTGGGAATTTTTTTTTTTATTTTTGTTTTAAATTTCGAATTCCTACGTATTTTGATTATAAGATTCATAAAATATATGCTAATTAACATATTATCATCAACAAATTATTATTTTCTAGGAAAATACCGTGAGAATTTTTTTTTTTTTAATTTCGAATACCTACGTATTTTAAATATAGAATTCATGAAATATATGCTAATTAACATGTTATCATTAACAAATTTTCATTTTTTATGAAAATTGCACGTTGGTGGAGCGGAAAAATAATATTAGAGTGCTCCTCTTTACGAAGAGTTATTTGGCTAGCCTGACGCTTACAATTCATTGAAATAGAACGTAGCTACCAAACTACCTGCGAAGGGATCCACAGCTGCCTGTAAAAACGCAGCATTCATACGGTGTGCTAGATGCCGTGAAAATTATTGTTTCCCGTGTTTTTACGACGCTTATTACTGTGGCTCGTGTGAATCCGAAAAATGAATACAACTTCGATAACTTTCAATAAAAAGCATTTCATTTTCTACGCCAGGTTTTTTCATTTTCTACCCCAGGTTTTTTCATTTTCGTTCCCAAAACTTTATTTGTAATTTTATTTTTATTCATTTCAAATAATTGTATTAACTCATGTGCAATTTTCATAAAAAATGATAATTTGTTAATGATAACATGTTAATGAGCATATATTTGATGAATTTTATATTTAAAATACGTAGGTATTCGAAATTAAAAAAAAAAAAATTCTCACGGTATTTTCATAGAAAATAATAATTTGTTAATGATAATATGTTAATTAGCATATATTTTATGAATCTTATATTTAAAATACGAAAGAATTCGAAATTTAAAAAAAAAATGAAAAAAAAAAAAATTTCCCACGGTAAGGATCGAACTGTGGACCTTCCGATTACTAGTCTCACTATCTGCCCGCTCGACTGCTCGGCCAGTTGTTGGATGAAATTTCGTTCATCCTCATAAGCGGCTCGCAAAACTTTAAAGTCGTTTTTCTCGAAAACTTCTGAATATGGCATCGAACTGCTTCGGCATATTCATATTTGGGGTGTCAACTTTACGTACGATGAGTATGAAAAATTACAAAAATCCGATGGTCATGTGGTCCCCTTGTAAGGTGTCTAAATTCATGTTGAATTAAAGGCTCTCAATTGCCGATAAATTTAAATTTAATGCTTCAACCCTTTGCGAGAAAACCACCCCCAACGGTCCTTGACCCCCATATCCACAGGATCCCGACGAGCTGGAAATTCGACTAAGATGTCTCAATTCATGTTGAATTAAAGGCTCTCAATTGCCGATAAATTTAACTTCGATGCTTTAACCCTTTGCGAGAAAACCACCCCCAACGGTCCTTGACCCCCATATCCACAGGATCCCGACGAGCTGGAAATTCGACTAAGGTGTCTAAATTCATGTTGAATTAAAGGCTCATGATCGTTGATGTTTTGAATCTAAATGCTTAATCGCTTTTGAAAAAATGATCATTAATCGTAGTTATTTTAGTCGACTAGTTAACATGTACCGAGACATCCTACAGCCTATAAAACTATTGTCTTATGTGTTCTATAACCTGCCAGCTTAAGGTTCATATCGTGGACCTCAATACTACCTCGGTTATAGCAATCGATGAAAAAAAAAAAAAAAAAATTAATTTTCAAAATTTACTAAAATGCGATTATCTCCCGATCCCTTGGACCGAATCGATTGTTTCTACGCTCGTTTAGGAGCCTTTAATGAGCCTTCAATTATGGCCTGTTTACGTTTTTTATTGCATAAGAACTTAATGTTGTGGTGCCGCCAACTTTATCTCAAGCTAGCGGCACCACAGTTTTTTTTTAAAAAAAAAAGAGCATTAAATTCGGCAATGGAGCATTTAATTAGCCTTTAATTAGCTATAATTATTTTATCGGTTTCGAGAAGATTTGACTCTGTGGTGCCGCCAGCTTGAGTGACGTCAACTAACCGAGTTTTATCGCGTTTTCCTGAGTATGATTCAACGCTTACCGAACAATTTGACTTTATAGAATTTAACACTGCCCTTAACTCCAGAAATAATAACTCCTCTCCAGGCATGGACGGTGTTAACTATTACCTCATCAAGAGCCTTCCTGTTAAACTCAAGCTCATACTTCTGGATATTTTCAACGAAATGTATACATCCGCAGAATACCCCTCGGAATGGAATAATACTTATATTCACTTCGTTCCAAAGCCAAACAACACTGGTGTTCGTCCCATCGCTCTCACATCGTCCATTGCTAAATTATTTGAAACTATGCTGAAAAATCGGATGCAATGGTGGGTTGATCATGAGCAGCTCTTACCGAACTGCCAAACTGGTTTTCGCCCAGGACTCTCCTGCAGAGACAATTTGAGCAACCTGATCCTCCACGTAGAAGACAGTTTTAGAGACAAACAACACACGGTTGCAGCTTTCCTCGACGTGCAGGGTGCGTTTGATAACGTAAATAGCGAAATATTAATAAAAGAGCTTTCTCGAGTAAACTGTCCTACAAACATACTTAACTATATCAGATTTCTAACATACGAAAGATATATTCATTGTGAAGCTCTTGGAGATCTCACTAGAACCGTTCGAAAGGGAGTTCCGCAAGGTGGGGTCCTCTCCCCCCTTCTCTACACGCTTTTTACTAGACAAATTGTGCAAAATATCGATCACAGAATCGTAGCCTCTATGTTCGCGGACGACATTGCTTTGTTCGCTCGATCATCCGAATCTCAACCTAATTTACGACTGCTTGAAACAGCCGTAGCGGACGTCTCGCACAATCTGTCACAGATTGGTCTAACGTTATCACCGGAGAAAACTGTTCTCCTGCGGTTTAGCAAAAAAGGCTCCAACCCTGAAGACACACAAATCAGGGTTGGCTCTCACTTGATCACTTCAAAAACGACAGTAAAATTTTTAGGAATTCACTTTGATCAAAAATTAAGCTTTAAATATCATATAAGTAAAATACAAGAAAGGTGCCTTGAAGCTCTCAATATCGTCAAATTTCTGCGACGCACGTGGTGGGGCTCAGACCCAGAAACCTTAACCATACTCTACAAAAGTTTCGTTAGATCAGTTGTCGATTACGGCATCTTCATCTACTACCCCAACACTAAACTACTGGGCGCAAAACTAGAATCAATTCAATATACGGCAATCAGATTGGCACTCGGTTATAGACGATCCACCCCCACCAACGTATTACTCGGAGAGTCGAAACTTACCCTTATCAAAGATAGAGCTCAATATCTATGTGAAACATACTTAACTAAAGCAATATCAACCCATGCCACTCAAATCTCAAAAACCATTACTTACTGATTTTGCACAAAAAACATAAGCGTGCGTAAAAGAGACAAACTCATCACCAAAACTGCGGGACAAATAATCCCTCTGAATTCGATCATGCACAGTAGTAACCTGGACAACGTATTCGAACACGCTTACGCAGTATCGACTCTCTCAATCGGCTTTGACATAAAAAGCGGACTTAAGGTCGAATCCTCAGAAAACGCTAATGCCACTCTCATCTCCGAAATAAACAAACAGCACTCCAACCCACTCTGTATATGGGGCATTCCATGGCATTCCGGGTAGTCGCGTACCCTTGACTCAAAATTTTTGCCCCATGATTTTTTCTATTAATCTACATCAAAAGAGAAGAGACACGTGTTTCGGGGTTTGCCGTTTCCAGCACCTGCTATTGAGATGCAGTAGATGGAAGGTTTCCAATTATTGACGATATTTCGAATTTCAAATCGATATATCTCGACAACCGCCAATAATAATTAAAAAAACCAAGGTAGCTTTTTCTTTTGTTTTTACACGGTCTATGCAATGAAAATAAGTACAATTTTGTTGCACTGTTTGAACTATTATTAATTAACAATTAATCGATTAAACATTGAATATCTCAAAAAACACCTATTTGATTTTTCTTATTTTTTTTTTCTAAATTCTATGAATAAAAACGAAACGATTGAGACCAGTCTCTATTTGGCTATAGACTTAGTTTAGAAGTTACAGATTTTTTTGTGATAAAAAACACGTTTAATTCGGTTCATTTCTCAGCGATAATTCATATTGCACTGGGAACTATTGGCCGCTCGTTGTAACGAAAATGGTAACATATATACGCATACATAAGCATATATTAGTATACAGATATAAATATATGGGGGATTCCACGGTGAAACTGGAAGCTGCATACCGTTGAATCAACATTTTTGACCCACGATTTTTTATGTTGATATACGTCGAAAATGAAGAGACACGTGTTTCGGGGTTTGACGTTTTTAGCGCCCGTTATTGAGATGCAATGGAATTAAGTTTTTCAATTATTGACGATATTCGGTATTTCAAATCGATATATCTCAAGAACGGCCAATGATAAATTAAAAAACCAGGTAAGCTTTTTTTTTGTCTTCTCACGGTCTTTGCGATAGAGATATGTACAATTATTGTTTCTTGTGAATGAATTGCGATGTGGTACTTAATTATCAGTTTCTTTATTAATTTAAATACAAAGGAAATATATTTTCGTGCTGTAAAGATGTGGTTCGTTGTTCGGGACTCGAACACGACTGGGCTCTCGTCGCGTCGCACCGGACGCGCTACTCGCGCGCCGCCAGGCGGCACGCTCGATCCCCACGCGATCCCGGTCGAAGTTCGTTTACGCGCGTTATTCGAATCGCTTTGCAGTACCGAACATACCGCCCACCAAATTGGTGCAGGCAATTTTCTCCCCTTTTCCGTCGTTAACTTCTACGGGAAGCTTGCAGATCTTTGCGACAGATCGCTTGATGATTCCGCCGGAGACGCGAAGGGTCGCAACGCGAACGAAGCCATCGGAGCCAGGATGCAACTCGATTACTCGTCCCAATTTCCACTTCAAGGGGGGAAGGGTTTCTTCTTGTACGATCACCAGATCGTTAATTGCCAAATTATTTTTCTCCGTTTTCCACTTAGTGCGGCTTTGGAGTGTAGGAATGTACTCCGCCGCCCACCGTTTCCAGAAATCTTGGGTTACGCGTTGAATTCGCTGCCAGCGAGACAAGCGATTCACTGGGACTTCGGTCGTGTCCATGTCGGGCAGCCCAGTTAACGTCTCCCCGACGAGAAAATGTGCTGGAGTAAGAGGATGCAAATCCATGGGATCATTGGACATCGGTGATATCGGTCGAGAATTCAAGCACGCCTCGATTTCGACAAGCGTCGTTGCCAACTCCTCGAATGTAAACAGTGCGTTGCCCATGACTCTTTTAAGGTGATACTTGCATGATTTTACGCCTGCCTCCCATAGACCTCCCATGTGAGGGGAGCGAGGAGGAATGAATTTCCATTCGATGATTTCGTTTGCGAGCGTATTGCCAACGTTCCCTTCAATCTCTTCGCGTATGAACTTGTAGACTTCTTTCAGCTCGCGATTGGCACCGACGAAATTCGTGCCATTATCGCTGTACATCGTCCGTGGTCTTCCTCGCCGCCCAATGAATCGGCGAAGTGTAGCGATGAATGCAGCACTTGTCAATTCGCTTGTTGCCTCCAAGTGGATGGCCTTTGTCGAAAAGCAAACAAACACGGCGACGTACGATTTATTTGTCTTGCGCCCTCGTCCCTTATTGACTAACGTCGTAATAGGTCCTGCCAAATCGACGCCTGCGACAGTAAAGGCTCGGCTCGGACGAACTCGATCGCTCGGTAGCGACCCCATTATTTGAGATGTTATTCGTGGATTATTTCGAGCACACCACACGCATGCACGGCACGTTTGTCGCGCCAAGTCTCGGCCATTGATGGGCCAATACTGTTCCCGGATAGAGGACAATAATAATAATTGACTCGCGTGCAACAGTCGTCGATGTTCTCGTTCAAATATCAATTTTGACACTCGGTGCCCGGCTGGCAATAATATCGGGTGCCTCTGAGTGAAGGGTACCGATGCCTGTTGAAGTCGGCCCCCCACCCTGAGCACGCCGTGATCGTCGAGAAATGGGTGCAGTTGCAGCAGTTTGCTGGACGTCTTCAACCTACGATCGTGCTTGAGCGCCCATATTTCGTCCGCGAAATTATTGGCTTGGGTATACTTGATGATGCGTTGCTGAGCCTCCTGTAGCTCTGAGATTTTTAGTTGCCCGGCTCGTTTGGCAATTTTCTTTGTAATATTCGATACAAATCGTAGACAGTAGGCCAACACTCTTTCAATCTTCGTCATTGAGGATAACCGTTCGACTATGTCGGCTATTATGGATCGTTCTTCGCAGAGGTGGTTGCATGCTGGCGCAAGTTTGCGCTCCTCCGCTTGGATTACTTCGACAATTTCGTCTGTAGACTCGAACTCGGCCTTTTCGTGCGATTCCGGACGTATTTCTTGCAGCCAATGAGGCCCTGACCACCACAAATCAGAATTCTTGAGCTGAAGTGGGGTGGCGCCACGTGAGATCAAATCAGCAGGGTTGTCCTCTCCTTTGATGTGCTTCCAATGCTGTGCTGGCAGAATCTGAGTGATTTCAGATACTCGATTCGCGACGAACGTTTTCCAACGAGAGACATCTCCACGAATCCAACACAACGCAACGGTTGAATCGGACCATGCTTGCAGACCGTCGACTCGTACTCGTAGGCTTTTCTGAACGCTCGCAAGTAAGCGCGCTAACAAGACAGCACTGCATAGTTCCAATCGAGGAATAGACGTTGCCTTGATAGGCGCAACCCGTGATTTGGAACACAGTAACCTTGACGTTAAACCTCCATTTTCGTCTTCAACTTGGACGTAAATGCAAGCTCCATATGCTGCCTCAGAAGCGTCGCAAAATCCCTGAAGGAATATTCGTTCGACTGTTTCGACCGAAATTACTCGTCTCGGAATAATTAACGTTTTTACTTCGCTTAAGTCCTCGCGAAATTGTTCCCATTTTTCTGAAAACATTTGTGGGAGAGGTTCGTCCCACCCGCAATCGAGCCGCCAAGTTCCTTGCATGAGTAACTTGGATGTTGTCAGAATTGGACCAATGAGTCCAAGAGGATCGAAAAATTTGCTGATCGCTGATAATATTTGTCGTTTCGTAGTGATCGTTTCAGTTTGCTGTACTGCAAATTGAAAATTGTCGTCGTTCGGTCTCCATTCAAGACCGAGAGTTTTTATGCTATCGCACGCGTCGACGCTGTGCGTCGTGATGGGTTCCTTCAGCTCTGAAGATAGGTCAACAAGACCTTCAGAAGAATTCGAACACCATTTGTGGATTTCGAACCCCCCAGTTCGCATCAACTCGGTTAGTTGTTTTTGAACTTCGATGATGTCTTGAACGCTGTCGGCTCCGGTCATTATATCATCTACGTACATTTCATCGAGTATTACTCGTGCGGCGTTAGGATAATTTTGTTTTGCCTGTTCCGCTAGTCGACGAATACATTTTATTGCGAGATAAGACGAGCTTGCTTCGCCGTACGTGACGGTATTTAATTGAAACTCCTGTATGGGATCGGTTGGAGATTCCCTCCACAAAATGCGTTGAAAATCGCGATCGTTCGGGTGTATCATTATTTGTCTGTACATTTTTCGCAAGTCTCCCGTCAATGCTATTTTCTTGAACCGAAAACGTATCATTATTTCGACCAAACTACTCTGTATAGTGGGTCCTACATGAAGGATGTCGTTTAATGCTACCCCGGAACTGGTTTTACTCGATGCATCGAACACCGTGCGGAGCTTGGTGCTACTACTAGCTTCTTTTATCACGCCATGATGAGGCAAGTATACTGCTAAATACTGTGAGTCTTCCGAAATCTCATTTACGGGTGACATATGGCCAAGATCTCGATATTCGCGCATGAACCCTATGTATCTTTCTCGTAAAATTTCGTTTTTCTTGAAGCGACGCTCCAACTGAGCCAATCGTTTGATTGCAGTGTCTCGCGATGTTCCTAACTGACTCGGATCCTCGCGGAACGGTAAACGCACAATGAACCGGCCATTCGTGTCCCGAGTCGTTGTTTGATCAAAGAAGTCCTCACACTGTCGTTCTACCGCCGAAAGTACTCGTTCAGTCGCGGGGTGAACGTTCTCGAGCTCCCAAAATTTCTCTAAATTCTTATTGAGCGTCTCACAATGCTCCAATGAGCAATGCAACGTTGTTATCGTGCTACGATTGCAGAATAGACTGGTCGGTTGAATGGACGCGATTGATCCCGCTACTATCCACCCGAACTTTGTATTTTGTAATATCGGACTATTTTCCCCGAGATCGATTTTTCCTGCCTCTAACAAATCGAAAAAGAATTCCGCACCGATTAGCATGTCCACCGGACTCGATTTATAAAATTCGTTATCTGCAAGTTTCACGTTCGACGGAATTTTTACTACGGTTCGATCTACTTCGACGGACGGCAAGTTCTTCGTAATTGTCGGTACTACAAGACACCGAACATTTACCCGATAATTCGAATGCTTCGACTGTATCGCAATTTCGCAGCTTTGACAAATTTGACTTTCCATTTTATTTAAACCCGTGACGATTTCCGATGCTCGATTTCGCTTTATGCCTAACATATTGGATGCCGATTGCGTGACAAAGTTTGCCTCGCTGGCACTATCGAGAAGGATACGGATTAATACTGCAGCTCCGTTGGACCTCGTAGCGTTGACCATCGCCGTGGCCATGATGACATGCTGCCTCCCTTTTTTGAAGTAATTCGAGGCATGATAAACTGATACGTTGCTGCTGCTCGGATTACTGCTGGTACTCGAAATCTCATCTGCGCGTGCTTCCTTCACCGATTCTCTACTGGTCGTCGAACGATGAAGCAACGTATTGTGTCGCCCTGAACACGTCTTGCATGATCCCATTCGACACGATTTGACAAAATGATCATTGCGGAGGTAATTTATGCATAATCTCAACCGTTGAGCCTCCTTCAGTCTTGCATCGACGGGCATTGCAAGAAATTTGTCACAGTGATACATAGAATGTTCACCTTGACACATGTAGCATTTTCGGACGTCCGTCACATTCGTCAACGTGGACGTCCTCTCGTTGTACACTGGTTTTGGTTGGTTTCGGGGTTTTGAGAACTGTTTGTCTGACTCACCCTTGTGCGCGACGTCTCTTGTTTTTGATCGCGCTTCGATGCGTTCCAATATTTGACATCTTCCTTGTAAGAATTTAGTCATGTTCTCCAACGTTCCAATGGCGGGATCTCCATCCTGCTCCCATGCTCGCAGTGTTACCTGATCCAACTTCATTTCCATCATATGAACGATGAGCTCGTTCCATGAATCTGTGGGTAATTCCATTGACTTTAAAATTCGCAAATGCTTTTGCGTGTAATCGACTAATTCTCGTATCGCTATCGATGACTCTTTTTCGACTCGAGGCATCGCAAACAAACATTGAATATGTTTCTTCTTTATTGCTCGTGGATCGTCGTATCGCTTAACCAACAAATCCTACGCGACTGTGTAATTGGCGTCGGTTAACTCGATCGACTCGATGAGTTTTGCTGCAACACCAGAAAGCGAGGAAATTAAATATTGAAATTTCTGCACTCTGGGTACGCTATCATTATTGTGAATGAGCGACTGATACGTCTCCGAAAACCGTTTCCAATCTTCCGTGCGACCATCGAACGACGGGAGCTTGACGATGGGTAACCTCACTTTTGACTCGTGGGTCGCGCCACCTCCGTCTGCGAATCGGCGTAGCAACTCGGCTTGCTGCGCAATGAACTGTGTCATGGCGTCGTTGTTGACGCTCGACGCTTGCGAACCGCTCGCGCCATTTTCTCCTAACCGCTGCATTAACTGAGCTTGTTGCTGCAGTACACGAATTAGCGCGTCGTCGCTTGTCGACGTGCACGTCTCTTCCCTGTGTACTGGTATAATTGCCAACATTTCTTTGAATCGAATTCTCATTTTCAGATACCTGTCTTCGAAATCTTCTTCTTCCGTTGCATCGGCAATCGTGGGTTCGCCGAATTGACCTGTGGTTATATCTCGTTGTGCAGCGTCGAATTCGCCACGTATCTCTTCTAGCCTTGCTGCGTACACTTCGATCTGTTCTCTAGAAGCTTGCGGCTCGCCTCGTTGCGCTGCGTCGAACTTTCCTTCGAGTCTCGTCAACTTCGCCTTAGCCGTGCCACGTTGCCTGCGTACGCCATCCATCTTGAATCTTGGATCTTCGACGCGCTACTGTTTGTTCGTGGACTGTATTTTCTCAACCCTTGCTATTTCCTTTATTCATCCGGCTCTAACGGACCATGTTTCTTGTGAATGAATTGCGATGTGGTACTTAAATATCAGTTTCTTTATTAATTTAAATACAAAGGAAATATATTTTCGTGCTGTAAAGATGTGGTTCGTTGTTCGGGACTCGAACACGACTGGGCTCTCGTCGCGTCGCACCGGACGCGCTACTCGCGCGCCGCCAGGCGGCACGCTCGATCCCCACGCGATCCCGGTCGAAGTTCGTTTACGCGCGTTATTCGAATCGCTTTGCAGTACCGAACAATTATGTTACACCGTTTGAACTATTATTACCCAACCATTAATCGTCTCAATACTGAATATCTCTTAAGAGATAGAAAATGATAATTATTTCTAGTCACACACACGTACACATATATATAATTAACGGTAGTAATGATTAAACGTGTTTTTCATGACGAAAAAAGCTGTAACTCCTAAATGAAGCCAACGGAAAAATTGAGCGGGGTCTTTTTGTTTTTATTTGAGGAGTAAAATAGAGGAAATCAAAATGGCTGTTTTTCGAGATATTTAATATTTAGACGATTAATTGTTAATTAATAATAGTTCAAACGGTGTAACATAATTGTACATATCTTTATCGCAAAGACCGCGTGAAGACAAAAAAAAGGTTACCTGGCTTTTTAATTTATCATTGGCCGTTGTTGAGATATATCGATTTGAAATACCGAATATCGTCAATAATTGAAAAATTTAATTCCATTGCATCTCAATAATGGGCGCTAAAAACGTCAAATCCCGAAACACGTGTCACTTCATTTTCGACGTATATCAACATAAAAAATCGTGGGTCAAAAATGTTGATTCAACGGTAAGCAGCTTCCAGTTTCACCGCGGAATCCCCCATATATTCATATCTGTATACTAATATATGCTTATGTATGCGTATATACGTTACCATTTTCGTTACAACGAGCGGCCAATAGTTCCCAGTGCAATATGAATTATCGCTGAGAAATGAACCGAATTAAACGTGTTTTTTATCACAAAAAAATCTGTAACTTCTAAACTAAGTCCATAGCCAAATAGAGACTGGTCTCAATCGTTTCGTTTTTATTCATAGAGTTTAGAAAAAAAAAATAAGAAAAATCAAATAGGTGTTTTTTGAGATATTCAATGTTTAATCGATTAATTGTTAACTAATAATAGTTTAAACAGTGCAACAAAATTGTACTCATTTTTATTGCATAGACCGTGTAAAAACAAAAGAAAAAGCTACCTTGGTTTTTTTAATTATTATTGGCGGTTGTTGAGATATATCGATTTGAAATTCGAAATATCGTCAATAATTGGAAACCTTCCATCTACTGCATCTCAATAGCGGGCGCTGGAAACGGCAAACCCCGAAACACGTGTCTCTTCATTTTCGATGTAGATTAATAGAAAAAATCATGGGGCAAAAATTTTGAGTCAAGGGTACGCGACTACCCGGAATGCCATGGAATGCCCCATATACACGGACGAAAGCAAAAACTCTGATACCGGCCACGTCGGAGCAGCTTGTTTTTGCCCGGAACTTAACTATAGGCAATCGGTCCAATTCGACAGAGAAGCCTCCGTTTACTCTGCAGAATGTATTGCCTTGAACCTAGCGTTAGAACTAGCCGCTCAGCACAAACACTGTAACTTCCTCATTCTCTCTAATTCTCTCAGCTCGCTACAAAGCCTCAAATCAACAAAATTATCCACTAAAACTAATTCATACATTCTCAGTATAAAAGAAAAATACATAGAACTCACTGACGAACATAACCACAACAATAAAATCTCCTTTCTCTGGGTTCCGACGAATACAACGACACTGTTTTCCGTATCCCATACACAGATTTCCGATCTCTTTTCAAAGCTGAAGAAAAACGCAAAACTGTCCTAGAAATTACAAAACAATCTGATGCAAAAGGCACTCTGTTTTTCCAAAACTATTATAAAGAATCTTCTCGTCCATGGTACAGGGGGACTAAATTCCCGCGAGAAATTATCGTCCGGGTCAATCGAGTCAGGGCCAACCATTACCACCTCAAGGCCTCCCTCACGCGTAGGGATACTGAATGATCCGAGTTGCAACTGTGGTGCTGACAGCGAAGACATAGACCATGTGCTCTGGAACTGTTCAAACTATTCTCAACAGAGACTACTTATGGTCGAGAAACTCAAATCCCGTGGATACCGAACACCGTTCCTTACTGCTAACTTTATGAAAGCATACGACCATATTGCGCTTAATATTATCCATAAGTTTTTTACCGAATGCAACCTGAAGATATGACAACAACTCTGTATTGCAATAGCCATAAGGAATCATAACCGGCAGTGTAAATAAACCGACCAAAGGGTTTCTATACTATAAATAAATTTAAAAAAAAAAAAAAAAATTCTTTTTGTGCCTACACCTGACAGGGGATCGCTAAGTCTCAAATAAGATGTTTTCAGAATTTTAACTTTTCAATTAAATTTAATAGGGGAGATATATAAAAATAACGAAAACACTCAGATTTTAATATTCATTATCGAATGGAAACTGATGATTTTGTGAAGTACAGAAATTGCTCCAATTCCTGTATCAATGGTTCAGAGTGTATCAGTAATACAAAAATTGTTTCAGAGTGTACTTTATATTCATTTGATAATGAATATTGAAATCTGAGTGTTTTCGTTATTTTTATATATCTCCCCTATTGAATTGAACTGAAGAGTTAAAATTCTAAGAGCATCTGAGTTAAGACTAAGCTTATCCCCTGGCAGCTGTAGACACAAAAAAAAAAGTTTGCTAACAATAATCTGTGTTTAATTCAAAAAAAAAGAAACAAATATATTAAAAGTCAAATAAGGGAGATCTAACACTCAACCTAGAATGCTCATCTTTTGCCAGGATTTTTCCTTCTATCCAAGCTAACTATTTCAGGTGTGGCCCGTTGGAAAATCGAAATTTTTTTTTTTTTTTTGAAACACACTAGTGTGTATGTATGTCTGTAACATTGGTTGAGCGTTCATAACTTGAGAACGGCTCGAGATATCAAGCTGAAATTTGTCACACATTTAGACGGTTCACGGCGCCTAGCATGATTTAATTTTTAGGAAAATCCATGGAGTTTTTTCGTTTTTACGCGATTTAAAAAAAATTCAAAAATTTATTTTTGGTCTCTGACTTCCACAATTTTAGAGATATCGAGCTCAAATTCAGTATAATGTTGAACGAATACAGGGTGATGCTCGTTATTGAATTGGAAAAAAATCCATTCAGTGCTTTCGTTTGAAGAAATTTTAAAAGGTGTAAAAAAATGGTGTGCGCACTCTAGCTAGCACAATTTCCTAGGTATTAAACTTAAATTTGGTACGAAGCTGCACTATTATTAAGAGACGTTTCGGATTGAATTTGGGCAAAATCCATCAAGCCATTCATATTTTATGTCATTTTGAAATTTTTCAAAAATCAACGGGAGTGCTCTAGCTTCCACAATTTTCGAGATATTTTGCTAAAATTTGGTTCAAACTTGCACTACTATTGAAAGATGTTTGGTATCGAATTTGGGTGAAATCTATCTTGTCCAAATTGTATGTGAAATGTATCTTGGGTGTCCATTCATATTTTATGTCTTTTTGAAATTTTTAAAAAATCGACGCGCACTCTAGCTTTCACAATTTTTGAGATATCGGATCAAAATTTGGTACAAGGTCGCACTATCATCGAAAGATGTTTCATATCGAATCGGGGCTAAATCCATCTAGGCGTTTGAATTTGATGCAACTTTCAATTTTTTAAATTTGACATGGAATTCACCATATATTTATTCTGGACTAGATCGATTTACGAACCGATTTTATATAAGAACAAGGGTGCAAAGTCGAACCTTGCACATTGCTTCCTCATAATTTTTTTAATTTGCCGAAGCTTCCTCTATGAGGAAGCCAAAATTGATCGACACAGTTCCTCATAGAGGAAGCTTTGGAAAATTAAAAAAATTATGAGGAAGCAATGTGCAAGGTTCGACTTTGCACCCTTTTTTTCCAATGAAATCGTCGACATTCATCCGTGTATTACAAAATTTGTCACGTATTGTCGCCGTGTTGAGACGCCCTACCGACCTCAAGAAAAATAAGTTTTCACAACATGCGCATACTATGGTAGGCCCTTCTTTCCGACTTTTGAAAAAATGTATCATTCACAAATTTTTATTATAATCAGCATCCTTTTCTCCATTTTGCTTTTTTTTTTAATCTTGCTATGAACTACATAAGTTACTATAACTTTCTCGAAACCTCAAATAATCATCGAGTCTCAATAATTTCTTTCGTCTGCTATTCTGTGTCCTTTCCACACTTATAATATTATGATCTTTCCGGGACACTGTTTTTCCAATTCTATTGCATTCATAATCTTTGAACTTGTGTTCAGGATTAGTGCGTCTAACTTGTGATAATTTCTTTATTTTATTTAATCGACAACAGTTAAGATTGAAACTATTTCGTTTATACCCAAGATCAATGTCCAAATATACTAACGTTTTTATATTAATACAACATAATATATATTAATGCGTATAATAATTATTTGGATTTCGGGAATATTACTTATCTTTTGATATGAAGACTGGATCAGCGAGGTTGAGTTGTTGGTTCGTGGACTATTGTAGTTGATGGTTCGTTACGTTAAAAAAAATAGACTTTATATTCATTATTTCGTAAGAATTTTAATACCATGGAATTTAATACAGTCGAGAATCATAACGAACACGTCTGTTCAAGACGACTTTGGAAATCCTAGGGACGGTCGCCCCGCGATCACACCTTCGCGTACCTCAACGTACATCCTTCTAATAATTTCGGTAATTGTCGTGTACATTCGTCGGAACCCCCTCTATGACTACTTGTACATGGGCTCCCCACCTCTCTCGCACTTGCTTGGCGATCGTTCACTTCTCATTATATTACATTACATTACATCATCCCCCTACTTTGGGTTCATCGCTTAGATTAATACAAAATCATGATTTATTTTTCGATCTCACATTCATTCGTTCCACACTCATTCCACGACTCCACCCCACTAAGGGTCTCGTCCTATCTCAAACTACCTATGCTAAAGCAATCAATTTGATGCATTGTTTGACATTTACATTGGATTACGAGTTCGTCTTTATTCTCTCACTATCAGAAGATTCTGGGATAAACGTAACCTTCCTCTTATGCTTCAATTAGTGATGGACTCGTGATATTTCCTTAAGCTAGTACGATTATAAACTCCAAGAACTTTATCATTCTCTGGATACCCCAATTCAAAAGCGTTTGATCCGATCGTGCGAAGGATTCTATATGGTCCTTCGTATAAATGGAAAAACTTATGTGTTACTCATTCTATTTGCTTGGATAGACGCGGTACACGTAACAGTACCAAATCGTGTACTTTCAGATCGACGAGAGCTCTGACTTTCTGACTACTTTGACGACGCTTGAAACTTAGAAAGATTCTTTCCTTGGCGAGACTTATTCTTTCCTCCTGCTTAACTGGTAAATCAGGGGGAAATTATATGATATCAAAGATTTTGTCGTTTGGTTTTTTATCGTAATGCAATTCATATCGTATCAATCCTGTGCTGCAATGTGTAGTATAATTCAACAGATTTTGTATTCTTGGAATAAATTTGGCCCATTTTGTATGCTGGTCCGCGCAAAAGGTTCTAAATAATCGGCCTAATTCTCTCATTATTCGCTTGGTTGGATTTGATTATGGGTGCCTAATCGATGAATGTACGACTTTGATTCCGCGAGATTCTAGTTCTCTTTTCCATGCTGCTGACGTAAGCTGTGAACCATTGTCGGCTAGAATTCTTTTCGGTCTCCCACTAGTTGGTACATAATCGTCTAATATTTTCTTCAAAACAACTCGCGTAGTAGCTTTTTTGATTAGATAGAGTCGTACTAATTTTGAAAATGCGTCAAGGATTACAAAAATATATTGCACCCCCCCGATCGAGGTCGGTAGTGGGCCATAAAAGTCCACGGTTATGAGGTCATTGGGATGATCGGAGCGAACAATACAGTATTCTCCTTCAACAGCTTCGGAGTAATACTTGACAAGTTGACACATATCGCATCCCAATTGTACTTTTTGACGTCCTTACTCATTCGTTTCCAGTAGAAAAATCGTTTTAGGTGTACCAAGGTCTTGAATATGCCTAAATGTCCTAATCGGCTATGTTCAGTGAGAACGACCAATGCTTGAAGGGATTTTGGTACGATTATTGTCCAGTTGGAACACGTCGAATTCTTGTGGAACCATATGCCTTGATGATTGATACGATTCTCGGATATTTCGGTAATATTTTTCGATTCTAATTGTCTAATTCCATCATCTTCTCGTTGGGATTTAGCAATATTTTTTAATTTTTTATTCGATTCAACATTTACTTCAAGTTGACCTATAATCGCCAGCGCGTTGACTCGTATAGCGTTTTCTGAAATCGCCGTGTATCGGCGAACAATAGATATCAAAAGCGATTCTTGTTTATCCCTATGAAACGTTTCATTCGGGTTCCTACTAAAGAGGTCAGCCATGATATTATCGCTCCCCTTACAATACGATATTTCGAATGCATATTCTTGTAACAACAGACACCAACGAGATAAACGGGCTGTACGAAATGATGTTTCCCTCAGAAAGGTGAGACTCTTATGATCAGTTATGATCTCGAATGGTCTTTGTACCAAGTAAATCCTGAATTTGTTCATCGAATATACAATGGCCAATAGTTCTTTCTCCGTTGTCGCATATCGGGTTTCAGCGGAATTCAAACAACGGCTAACTATTGAAATCAATCAATGATTCTGATCATCGTCCACTTGATACAAAATACCAGCTATCCCCCTATCCGAAGCATCAGTTTGGACCTTAAATATCTTGTTTGGTAAGTAATGTGATAATTCGACAGATTTCAAAAAGTTATTTTTCAAGTCTTTAAATGCTATCGAATGATCTTTTGTCCAATGCCATTCAGCATCATTCCTGAGAAGCGAGCGGAATGAATCCACGAAATGAGCGTGAAATATTCTGAAACGGCGGTAATAATTACAAACACCCAAAAATCTCTGGAGTTGCAATTTATAACGAGGCTCTCCAAATTTCAACAGATTGTCGAGCTTTTCTGGATCGGGTACGATTCAGTGTAAAGTTATGCTGCAATAATTTTTTACATAACCGTTCGATGTGTTGCAAATGTTCATCGAAATCTTTGGACGTAATCAAAAGATCATCAACATAAATTCATTCGTCTCCTCACCCAGGGCTAGACTTAAGGCTCGAATGAACCCGCTTCCTGCTGTTTTTAATCCAAACGGTATTCTACAAAATTGATATACGGTTGAGCCGTGTAAGAATGCCGTATAGTGACGAGAGTCCTTCGACGACGGTATTTGCCAATAACTACAGGTTAGGTCGAGCTTGGACATTATTTTAATTTCATGAAATTTTTGCATTAACTCTTCAATACGTGTTGGACCTTCATTATCCCCTTGAATCGCGTCATTCAAAAATCGTGCGTGAAGACAAATTCTAATTTTTCCATCAGATTTGCGAACTATTCTTAGCGGATTGCAGTAGGGGCTTGCCGATCTTTCGATTATACCTGCTTCGAGCATACTTTTTATTTTTTGATTAACCGCTTCACGATACGCTAATGAGACCGGATAAAAATGGCGAATGAACGGTTTATTTGTAATAGGTATGATTTTGTGTTCGTAACTCGTAGTGCATCCAGGCCTATCAAAGAATAGTGATCTATACTTTTTTAATAAATTTATGAGTGCGCTAGACTGGTTCGGACTACATGCTATTAGCTTACGCGCGACAATGTCCAAATGGTCGGAAAAGGCTTGAGAGTCATCAATATTATTATCAGTAGGCTTTCCACTTTCATAATCGGAAGCAACATAGCAAATATTATACGATTTTTTATTATCAAATGCATTAACAACGTGTTTATAATCACCAACCTCATGATCATTATTAACCATATCCATAATATTAGTTTTATAATTCATCGTTTGAACAACATTATTCTCATCATTAATCGCATGAACAATGTCATTTTCATCATTAGTTGTATCAACGACATTATTTTCATCGTCAATTGCATCAATAATATTCGTGTCTGCATCTTCTTCACGCCTCTCATTCAATAGAGAAATTTCGCTAATGTTTACTACATTTGAATTTCCCAAAATATGGTTATTATCTTTCTTTTTGACCTCGTTATCTGAGCATCGCGGATTATGACACGATGTCTGTATTGCCAGCATCTTAGACGCCCCCTCTCTTGACGTATCTGTACATTTGTTTAGCGCATGATTTGCCACGAGAATGTAAATATTCATTGTATTTTACTCGATGACTGACACAAGTCTCTCCGACGCTTCGGACTGAAATAGCACACACTCACAACCCACCCTAGCTCCATGTAAATATATCGCTTTTTCATCATAATGAATTCTCGCCTTATTCCTGTGGAGCCAGTCGTTACCCAAGATAATATCTGTCGTTAAATATGGAATTACTAGAAAAATAAATGTTAATTTACGATTATCTACAGTTATCTCAATCATTATTTGTCGATTCACAGTTGTCTTCTTTTTGCCTACCGCAACCGTTACCGATACGTTGGATACTGGCATTTCGTGTAAATTAGCAATGCCCGCTAATTTTTTAAAAAAATCCTCAGACACACACGTTCTTTGGCTTCCAGTATCGACTAATGCATCCACAGTTTCGCGAAACACCGAAACTTTTAGACGCGGAGAAAGTGCTATGGTTGGCAACAATATATCGGTTTGGATCGTATTTTCATTCTCTATTCCTTTTTTCAGGTCCTCTACAAAGTCATAAAATCGTTGGCACGATCCGGGACTATTTCGAACCGTACCGTAATTCAGTTTAAATTACGCGAATCATTTGAACCATTCGATGTTCCGCTGGTTGCATTATTTCGTTCCGAATTAAATTGACGATTTCCTATCTCCGGCGGTGGGTATCTAGTATCAGGCAACGCGTGTCTTGTATTGCGATCTTTATACGGTTGGTATCGACACTGCGGTCTTCCCGCATACGCTTGGTTGTTTTGATTCTGCGGGCGATAATTCCTTGGAATATAATTGCCCCGAGAGTGATTATAGCTATAGTTAGATGATGCTTGTATTGTATTAATTCTACCCGAAACCTGGCTTATTGTGATGATTCGCGTTATCGTTATTTCTCCATTCCCTACTTTTGTCGCTTGGTTCCCAATCGCGATTAGTACTATCCAACCGAGCGAGAGATTGAGAAAGAGAATCTGTCCTTAAAAAGTCTAACGTTGCTAATGTGGTTTGTATTTTGAACGGGAGCTGCTGAACAATCTGATAATTTACCTCATGCGGCGATAAAGGTGGATCAAAATTCTTGGTTTCTTGTAACTGTTTGAAAAAATACGTTTGCAGCGAACTTTCTTTCCATTTAGTTTTTCGAGATTGCCACTGGTTTTTCCAACGAACCTGAGCGGGTATTGAATAAAATTCTGCTTTGAAGGCACATTCAAAATCCTCAAACGTCGTCAAATTAGCCTTATTTATATTAAACCACACCTTGACTCTACCCTCCAAAAAGCTTTTAATCACAAGCATGTGGTGTTCAATCTTTACGCTTTTAAATTTAAAGAATTGTTCAATGTCTTCTAAGAAAATTAAAGGATTTTTATCCTCGTCGAATTTCGGGGTTTCGATATTTATATGTAAGTACTGCAAATGGCTCACGAGTCCGTTAACCAGTTGATGACCAATTTCATTGGTGGTTTCTCGTCCAGCCGCGTTTTGTTGATCGATTCGTTGTTGATCTTGCAGTTCTTGTAGATTTCGGAGACGTCGTATTTCTGCCGATAATTCATCGATTCGCAATCGTGCCTCTTGTAATCGTTGTCTCTCGTTATCAACGCAGTCCCCAGTTGTGCTTTCATCTGAATTCTCCATTATGTTCGGTTTTCTGTTAATATTACAAGTTCTATTAGTTTTCGGAATATTTTTCAACGTGCCGTTTACCGTTCCTCTACTCGATTTCGCGCGTATCTTGACGGTTACGGGCGACGTATTGTTCGCAGCCACGCGCGATCTCGTAATCCGCGGCAACGTTAATCCTGTGTTGATATTTTTTCTTGCATATGAGCGCTCAAAGTCGCGATCGTGCCTCTAGTTGGGCGCCATTTATGTGATAATTTCTTTATTTTATTTAATCGACAACAGTTAAGATTGAAACTATTTCGTTTATACCCAAGATCAATGTCCAAATATACTAACGTTTTTATATTAATACAACATAATATATATTAATGCGTATAATAATTATTTGGATTTCGGGAATATTACTTATCTTTTGATATGAAGACTGGATCAGCGAGGTTGAGTTGTTGGTTCGTGGACTATTGTAGTTGATTGTTCGTTACGTTAAAAAAAATAGACTTTATATTCATTATTTCGTAAGAATTTTAATACCATGGAATTTAATACAGTCGAGAATCATAACGAACACGTCTGTTCAAGACGACTTTGGATATCCTAGTGACGGTCGCCCCGCGATCACACCTTCGCGTACCTCAACGTACATCCTTCTAATAATTTCGGTAATTGTCGTGTACATTCGTCGGAACCCCCTCTATGACTACTTGTACATGGGCTCCCCACCTCTCTCGCACTTGCTTGGTGATCGTTTATTTCTGATTATATTACATTACATTACAAACTCTACCCCGATCTTTGTTTTTTATTTGTTTGTTTTCCCTGTAATTTTGCTTCCTCATAAAGGAAGCTTTGTGACGGTCCGAAATTTTTTTTTCGAGATTTTGATGTCAATAGGTTTAGAATGTCCTAAAACATCCAGAAAACACATTCGGAAAAAATGTCCGGATGTATGTGTGTGTGTGTGTGTGTGTGTGTGTATGTATGTAACCACCCTCTAAAATTCAAACGTTCATAACTCGAGAACGGTTCAAGCTACCGTACTCAAATTTTGCACACATGTGATGCCTTCTAATATCTATGTAATCTGTAAATTTCGCAATTATCGAAGCACTTGTTCGGCTTCGACAGCGTTTTGAATTTTTCAAAAAATGTCTGTAGCCACGCTAGCGTCCGCAATTTTTGACATTTTCGGCTAAATAGTTTTTTACATATAGAATTAAGTACAAGAACGGTTGGTATTGCATTTGAGCTGAATCCATCAATAACTTTAGATTTTATGATTTTTTGAATTTTTCAAAAAATCAACTTTTTTGCTCTATTTGTCGTTAACTTCAACCAATCGAACCATAATTCTCTGCAAGTATAGGATGTCATTGTGTTATAATACATATCAAATTTGGCCGAGATCGGACGAACGGATCAAGATCTAGAGCAATTCGAAATTTTTAAGTTCCAACCCCTGCAAATTAAAACTAGCTGCAAGTAGAAACTTGCAAAGTGCTTCCTCCGTAATCCTCCGCACTTGGGCCAATGGACGAAATCCTTTATGAGGAAGCCAGAATTAATAAAGAAAAAAGGTACTCATGATCCTCATAAAGGACTTCGTCCATTGGCTCAAGTGCGGAGGATTACGGAGGAAGCACTTTGCAAGTTTCTACTTGCAGCTAGTTTGTCTTGTCTTCTTACTCGCATTCTTTTAACAGTCACTTCATTCTCCAATATTTTATACAACGGTACTTGTCTTATCCTTTTCATTCTTTGTACGTTCATGTCTCTTTCTGCTTCGGTGTACGATGGATCTTCCCTAACTTCCATCATTCGTTCTAAATTTCGCTCTTTTTCTGCTTCGGTGTACGAAGGATATTCCCTAATTTTCACCATTCGTTCTAAATTTTGCACTTTTTCTGCTTCGGTATACGGAAATTGTTCCCTAATTTTCACCATTCGTTCGAAATTTCGCACTCTTTCTGCTTCGGTATACGAAGGATCCTCCCTAATTCTTACCATTCGTTCTAAATTTTGCAATCTTTCCGCTTCGACACATAAAGGATCTTCACGTATTTTTCGAATTTGGTCAACATTTTTTTCTTTTTCCTGTTCTGCGTAGATTTTATTCTGACGGATTCGTTTCACCGATCTCGCGAGTTCAGTACATTTAATGCCATTCGCACTATAGCTGCGAAGTTTATTTTTTGTTTAGAATATTGTTTATTTCTTCATCAGACGAACAATCATCCCGCTTGCGTTGATTGTTATAATTTTTTTTTTTAAACTCTTTTTCATTATATAATTCATCAGACCTCAATTGACGCATCCTATTTCTTCTCGAAATAACCGTTTTTAAGGTACTATTTTTCTTTAATTTTGGCATGGTACCGATTCGTATGAGTCTCAATATAGAATACTATTCTCTAAATCAAACCTTGAAGAGAACCAATACACTTCTGCAGATTTTAATCGAAAGTATATTCAGGCCGGATGAATCCACTAAGGACTCCACGTATGTCGACGCTATAGCTTGACGCTATCGAATGGAAAATAATAACAGAAATTTAACATCCATTTATATAAAAAATCCCAAACGGAAAAGATATTGTAAACAACTTTGTATGTCTCTAGCAGATATCTAATACTGGCAGTACTAGACCCAATCAAATGATGGGTTTCGAAATTTATTTGAAGGTTGTACATTTTCGTATGCTTTTTTCTTCGATAAATGTTGATTTTTTTTTTTAAATCATGTTTTTTGTTGGAGTCGTGCGAAGCCATTGTGCTTACGACATAATCGGTTATACCGACCGTTAAACTGAAACCGACTCGGATGTACGCGGCACATGTGAGCAAAAAAAAAATTACGGGTACCGGAAGTGTTCATTTAGAAGCGGACACGGGAGACAAGGAACTCAAATTGGATATCGAAAAGGTGTTTCTTGTATCAGACTAACGTACTCATTTATTGCCAGTGGCAAAAATTACAGACCGAGAGCACAACGTGAGATTGAACCAAAAGGGAGCGATGGTGATAAACAAAGATCGCGACGTAATAGTGCGGGTCGATCGTATAAGAAATCTGTGCTATGCGCGAAAGAACGACATCGGTACAGATCATCTGTAATGGATGCATGACTGAAAAAAAAATAGTCAGAAAATGAAAACGGACTAAAATCAAAAAAAAAATGACGAAAAGTTGTTAGACTGCGGAGTGTGCGTGCGAAGGAAACAAACGCGTATTTCCAAAGGCGACGAGGCGCATACGCGGGAACAATTATACATTAGGGTGTCCGTTAAAATAACTTTTGTCGGGGCTACCTCTTGTTTCGATAGGTTATGACGTACAAAAAAAGGGAAAAATACTTTTTTTCGATTTAGTGCATGCCTGATAGTGCCGAAAATCGATTAAAGTGAAAAAAAGGGCTTTTTCAGAGTTTTTCGCGTGTATCTCGTGATATATGCATTTTTCCTAATATGAGTACGTATAATAAATGAAAGATTATAACTTTTTCTATAAATCATGTCTCTTGCGTTAATTCCGTAATATGTGTTCTAATGGTCATTCCATCCCTTTTCAACCAGCAGTTGACCCTCGACCTCGCCGATTTTGTTCAAACTTGAGCAGTTTGTTGGTATTAACAAAAAACAAACCTCGCTTCAAGCATTTTTTGATATTTTTATTTTTGGTGAAGATACGGCGTTTTGAAAAAACTGCAGATTTTCGTGCAATGGAAACTTTGAAAGCACATAACTCAGTTCCTAATTGAGATAAATTAACGAACAAGGAATCATTTTTTTCTCAATTGAAACCAGAATCTTATTCTTAAATTAAAAAATTTAAATTGCGATCATTTCGACATTTTTTGAAAATTTTGAAAATTAAAAATTTGAAGATTCCAAATTTGGTATATAGCGATTTGGTTGAATTTTTTTTCTGAATTACCTCGATACCAGTACTAGACGTCTGTGGAGTTTGGTCGAGGTGTTTTGTGAAATACGGGTGAAAAAAAATCCCGCATAATTGTAAACATTTTCGGACAAACCATTTTTCTCCACAATCATGCGCTTATGAACCTGCGCAGAACTAGAATGAACAAGACTCTCTCTCAATTTTTTTTGTAGTTGAAAAAAAAAATGATGCCCATCCTTGGTCAGATGGTGTGCTGAAATCCGTTCAAGGTTTATAAACGCATCGGTCAGAAGTCACTTCGGATAATTACGTGCATAGTTCACAATCACTTCTGTGAGACTTTTGGGTTTTCATGGCGATGAAAGAGAAGCAGGCGTCCAAGGATTGATTTTAACAATGTAATTTGATGAATAGATGTTTAAAGAATTTTCACCCATTTTATAATGAGTTAACCAGATGTACAGATTTGTTTCAATACTCACTGCATGGGGAGTATGCCATAATTTCGATCCCTTTTTAATCAAACCCATTACCTGTTTCAACATATAATAATATCTAAGATTGCCCCTAATAAAATTTAAGAGAGTCTTGTTCATTCTAGTTCTGCGCAGGTTCATAAGCGCATGATTGTGGAGAAAAATGGTTTGTCCGAGAATGTTTACAATTACGCGGGATTTTTTTTCTCCCGTATTTCAAAAAATACCTCGACCAAACTCCGCAGACGTCTAGTACTGGTATCGAGGTATTTCAGAAAAAGAATTGAGCCAAATCGCTATATAATAAATTTGGAATTTTCAAATTTGAAATTTTTAAAATTTTCAAAAAATTTCGAAATGATCGCAATTTTAATTTTTTATTTAAGAATAAGATTCGGTATTCAATTGAGAAAAAAATGATTCCTTGTTCGTTAATTTATCTCAATTAGGAACTGAGTTATGTGCTTTCGAAGTTTCCATTGCACGAAAATCTGCAGTTTTTTCAAAGTGCCGTATCTTCACCAAAAATTAAAATATCAAAAAATGCTTGAAGCGAGGTTTGTTTTTTGATAATACCAACAAACTGCTCAAGTTTGAACAAAATCGGCGAGGTCGAGGGTCAACTGCTGGTCGAAATGGGATGGAATGACCATTAGAATACATATTACGGAATTAACGCAAGAGACATGATTTATAGAAAAAGTTATAATCTTTCATTTACTATCAGTACTTATATGAGAAGAAATGCATGTATCACGAGATACACGCGAAAAACTCTGAAAAAGCCCTTTTTTCACTTTAATCGATTTTCGGCACTATCAGGCATGCACTAAATCGAAAAAAAGTATTTTTCCCTTTTTTTGTACGTCATAGCCTATCGAAACAATAGGTAGCCCAGACAAAAGTTATTTTAACGGACACCCTATTATACATCGTACACGCGCAGACGTATGTGGTCCGATGTGACAACCATCGTTATTCGGCAAGAAGTATTCATGACGTTCGCCGAAGACAGATCGCGAAGGGGTTAAGTAAATTTTATCAAGAATAAAAGTGACGCATTCAGTGTCTTCAAGAATTACAAGGCCGAGATTGGAAACCTCAACGGGGAAAGAATAATTTCAAATGGATACTGGAATGGAATATTGCAATCGCGAGTTCGATGCACTGCTGAAAAATCACGCTATACGACGTCTTATCCTCCGGAATTCGTCAGAAAAGTCTTCCAAATTTACGAACATGAAAAAATTAAACGTGTTCAAGGTTGAACATTAAAAGTTCAAGAAGAAAATTTGCCATTTACCTTGACGAGAACGATTATATCAGAAGAAAATATTAATATTATTAATATCGAAAACCACCAAGAATGTGCACGAAATCAAGAATCCGTCGAAAGGAATAAGCGCTCGGCACGAACATGGGCTATATATTAGGCTGGGCCAAAAAAAACTTTTAATTTTTTTTTTTTAGCTACCATGAAAATATGGTCCGAGATGACGAAAAAAAAATTCTGGAAAAGTTTGATCCCTTAATATTATTATTAAGAGGTGGCGCATTGTGATTTTCGATTTCCCATTTAAATAACACAGGAAATTTTTTTTTTTTATTTGGAATTTTACTACACTCGAACGAATTTTTGTCCAGGGAAGATTAAAGCATATTCTTGCAGGAAATTTAACGATCTTAAAAAAAGGTCTGATATGATTTTTTGCTAAGTCGACTCCTTTAAAAGTTATTTAAGGTTAAAGTTCAACCTCAAATTATAAATGATTTATTTTTCAAATTTTCATATTCTATTACGAACTAATGGTTCAAAAACATAAAATATTATATTATTTGTAAAGCTTCTTGCGTATTCTTACGCAAAACTATAAAATACTCACAAAATATCAATAATTCTAGAAAAAATTGATTTTTTTCTGTACGTAATTTTTTAACAATGTCGGAATTTTACTTCACCTGAGTAAAGACTTAAAAAATTAATCATTTCTAGTCAAAATGATAGATGCCCTGTTTACAATTGTCTATTAGGTAATTCAAAATAATAAAAGCAGTATTTCAATAATTTTTCGACCGGGAAATCATAATACAGACTAATTATAATTAGTGAAAAAAGTACAAAATATACAATAAAAAATGTTATTCCAATCGGAAAATTACTGAAATACTGCTTTTATTATTTTGAATTACCTAATACTTAATTGTAAACAGGGCATTTATTATTTTGACTCGGAATGATTAATTTTTTTAAGTCTTTACTCAGGTGAAGTAAAATTCCGACATTTAAAAAAAATTACGTACAGAAAAAGATCAATTTTTTCTAGAATTATTGATATTTTGTGAGTATTTTATAGTTTTGCGTAAGAATACGCGAGAAGCTTTACAAATAATATAATATTTTATGTTTTTGAGGCATCAGTTCGTGATAGAATATGAAAGTTTGAAAAATTAATCATTTACAATTTGAGGTTGAACTTTAACCTTAAATAACTTTTAAAGGAGTCGACTTAGCAAAAAATTGTATCAGACCTTTTTTTAAGATCGTTTAATTTCCTGCAAGAATATGCTCTGACCTTCACTGGACACAAATTCGTTCGAGTGCAGTAAAATTCCAAATAAAAAAAAAAAATTTCCTGTGTTATTTAAATGGGAAATAACAATAAATAATTTTGATGTAACGACGGCATGGTGGTATATCGACGAAGCATCCATTAATGCTTGTGTCCTCTTTTTTTGGCGTTGAGATGTTGTGTTTTTCTTTTATTGGAACCGGTGTCGAAGGTCCAGGGGTTTGAACCTCTTTAGCCTCCTGGCTACTAGGTTTCCATTTAACAGGCCTCTTGCCAGTACGTTCGGGTGTGTTTGGGGTGTAGTGGTGTTTTTTACATACCAGGGAGCATTGAGTATCATTCTCAGTGTTTTCGATTGGAACCTTTGGAGAATTTCCATATTTGAGTTGCTAGCGGTGCCCCACAACTGTATTCCGTATGTCCATACTGGTTTTAGGATGATTTTGTATATGTTTAGTTTGTTTACTACGGTGAGTTGAGATTTTTTGCCAATTAGCCAGTATAATTTTCGGATTTTTATTTCGAGCTCCTTCCGTTTAGTTTTTATGTGCTTTTCCCAAGTTCATCTTTTGTCGAGGTGCATCCCAAGGTATTTTACACTCTCGGTTGTAGGAAGATGGCTACCGTGCATCTTGACTGGGGGCAGTTTCCTTTCCTCGTGGCGAAGGTAATGTGTGTAGATTTCGTCTCGCTAGCTTTTATGCGCCATCTGTCTAGCCATGTTTGAATTTGGTCGAGTTCTCGTTGGAGTTTTTTGGAGGCCTTTTTGGGGTTTTTGTGTACCGCTGGTATGGCGGTATCGTCGGCAAATGTGGCTGTCAAAACATCCCTCCTTGTAGGTAGGTCTGCGGTAAAAAGTGTATATAGTACTGGTCCTAGCACACTACCTTGCGGTACACCAGACTGGATGGGGTGGAATTTTGATAGTTCTTGGCCTTGGCGTACGAAACTGTCGGTTGTTCAAGGAGGATTTCAGGAGTAAAAAGTATTGAGGGGCTGCATTTTTATTTTGTATCGTAAACCAGGGTGCCAAACTTTGTCAAATGCTTGCTGTATATCAAGAAAGACTGCAGAGCAGTACTTTTTTTTTCTAGTGAGTTGGAGATTGCGTTAAAGACTCTGTTAGTTTGTTTGATTGTTGAGTGGCTGTTTCTGAATCCGAATTGGTGATCAGGAATGAGGTTATTTTTGTTTATTAGCGGTTTTATTCTGAGCAGTAGTAGTTTTTCGAAGAGCTTTGCCAAAATGGGTAATAGACTTATAGGCCGATAGGATGAGACTTCGGTTGGTGGTTTACTTGGCTTAGGGACCATGATTATTTGGCAGCTTTCCATTGACTTGGTATATGTGATATGAGGATGATGGCATTCAATAGTGTGGTGATGTAAGTGATGGTTTTTTTTTGGTAGTTCGTTAAGGATCTTTCCAGTTATTAAGTCGTAGCCAGGTGCCTTCCTAGGATTAATTTCTTTGGTGATGGTTCGTTTGACCTCTTGTGGAGAGAAGTGTTTTATAGGTAGGGACATGGGTTTTCTGTGTCATCCATTGCACTTGGCACCGGGGTAAATACGTCGGCCAGATGTTCGGCAAATGCCTCTGCTTTCTCGGGATCGCCCTTGGCCCATTCGCCGTTTGCTTTTTTGATCGGAGGATTTTGGTGTTGTGGGTTTTTTAGATGTTTAGTTGCCTTCCATAGTGAATAGTCTGTGCTAGCTGTATTGGTTAGGTTCATTAGTTTTTGCTGTGTGGTGTCGTTGGTGAAGTCATTGATGAGTTTTTTAAGCTCGCGTGTTGCTGTATTGAGGTTGGTTTTGTCGATCTGATTCCTACTTAATTGCCATTTTCTTCTCAATCTTCTTTTTTTAGCTATCATTTCTTTTATTTCCTTTGGGTAGTTGTTTATAATTTCCATGCGGTTGATTTCCGGCGTAGCTGCCCATGCTGAGTCCTGAATTAGTTCGATAATATATTCTGTGGCGTCGTCTATTTCTTCTTTATTTTTTAGTGGCATTCTTGGATTTATGTATTTTTCTTGTTTCTCCCTGAATGCAGGCCAATTCGTTTTTTTATTGTGTAAAAATGGCGTTGTTTGCTTGCTAATAATCCCACTGCTTAGCGTTAGTATTATTGGGGTGTGGTCCGAAGACAAGTCTAGGCTAGATTCGAGATCAGTGTACGCATTCATTATGCTTTTTGTCACAAAAAAGTCTAACACGTCCGGTGTTTTATTTCTGTCGGTGGGCCAATAGGTAGGTTGCCCTGTTGAGAGAAAATCGTAATTTTTTTCGACCATGGCTTTTTGGAGTTCTCTGCCTCTGGTGGTGGTTAGCCTTGACCCCCAGCGTGGGTGTTTGGCATTGTGGTCCCCTCCAGATATAAATCGGTTGCCCAATGTTTCAAAGTTTTCGATGAATTTTTCTTTGTTTATAGCGCGTCCTGGGGGGCAATATGTTGCAGAAAAGACAACTGGTCCGTGCTTCTAATCCTCGACCATTATTCTTGTGGCTTGCAAATACCTTTCCTCGTATCCTACTAGTTCATGGTGTTTGATAGTATTTTTTATTATAATTGCTGTTCCTCCATGTGCAGTGCCGGCAGGGTTTTTTGTGTCGTAAATGTTGTATCGTGGTATCTTAATGAAGCTTCTATCAGTAAAGTGTGTTTCCGAAATTAATAGTATATCGAGTTTGTTTGTCTGTATGAATGCAATTAATTCCTGGCGATGTTGCACCAGTCCATTGGTGTTCCATAGAGCGACTCTGTAGAATTGGTTCATTTTTCCGAAAACCTAGTTAGTACTGTAGTTAGTAATTTTAACATGGTATTTAGTAGTTCAGTTTGCTGCATTAGTACTACTTTGAATTCGCTGAAGGATTTCTCGAGAATAGCTGCTATATCAGTATTATTGTTGGGATAGTTATAGGGTGTCGAGTTTGTACTTGTGTTTGTAGCTTAAGCATAGCTTACGTTGCTCCTTATGTGTGGCTGACTGGCCGGACGAGTTCGTGTCGGTTGTCTTTCTTCCGTTTGGTTTTCACTCGCAGAATTTGACCTGAGCCAGTGAGGTTTTTGTGTAGTCCTGTCTCTTTTTTCTAATATGTCTTTATAGATTCTACAACCTTTATAATTCGCTGGATGGTCTCCGTCGCATAACGCGCATTTTGCCGGGGTATCTCTAGTTTTTGTACAGGTAGTTGTGTTATCCCGTATCAAAATAACACTGGAATTTCGAGTGTTTACACCACACTCGATCGAGTGTAGTGTAATTTCGTATACTCGATCTAGTGTTACACTGGGATTCGAGTGTTACACTGGGATTCGAGTGTTACACTGGAATTTCGAGTGTTTACCCTACACTTGATCGAGTGTTGTATAATTTCACATACTCGATCCAGTGTTACACTGGGATTCGAGTGTTACGCTTGAATATGAGTGTTACACTGAAGCTTGAGTGTTACACTGGACTTTGAGTATTAGACCGAAATCCGATATACACCGGAATTCCAGTGTTTCACTCAACTTCAAGTATAACACTGCAATTTCAGTGTTACACTCGAATTCTATTTTTCAACTAGAATGAAACCGTTACACTGGAACCAAACATCGCATCGAAGTTTAAATTTCCTACTTAAATCGAAGCGTGTGACAAAATATAATGCCTCATTAAAATTCAGTTTTACACTTGTTCATAAATTAGATTGTTGACTTACATATGTGTAACGCATTTAAGCTTTGTGAAGAAGAAAATTGAGTCTCATCCTGAAATTTCTTTAGCAATAATTGTCGCTATTAATCAATTTGTTTAACAATAAATTCATCAACAAAGAATGCGGATAAAAGTGTCGATTGATCATCTTATCGTAATAAATAAGCGAATAAGTGTATAAGCACATGCGAATAAACGTAAGATAGATTGTATTATTCATTATGAATGATAACATTTTTCATAGAATAACTTGATGATAAATGTGTATAGATAATTATCTATGTAATAAATGTGTATAATTAATTATCGAGTGTAAATACTTGACACTGGAATGAAACACTCAAGTTCCAATAAAAACACCTTCTTCTCGAGTGTGGACACTTGACACAGAAATGAAGCACTGAACTTTCAGTGTAAACACTCAAGAATCCAGTGTTTACGCTCGCACTCGAGTGTTGACGCTCAAGGTTCTGTGTAGACACTCGAAAATCCAGCGTTTACGCTCGGGGTCCCGTGTAAACACCTGAAAATCCAGTGTTTATGCTCGCACTCGAGTGTTGACACTCGAACTACAGTGTAAACACTTGGAAATCCAGCGTTTACGCTCAAATTTACGCGTAAACACTCGGAATCAAGTGTTTACACTCGTTTTCGAGTGTAAGCACTCGAAATTCCAGTGTTTTTTTTTAACGGGCGAGCAGTAGTCCTTCCTCTTAAGAAACTGAGACCCCACGGCTCGTCAGTTGCGTAGTATTTACTGACTCCAAACTCTTTCCTTAAGTTGCATGTGTGTGTGTGTGCGTGTGTGTGGGCGTGTGTGTGTGTGTGAGAGAGAGATTTTTTTCAACGAAATGAGACCCTACGGCTCGTCAGTTCCCCAGTATTTTTCGACTCCAAACTCATTACTTGAATTGCATTTGTCTTTGGGGGTGCAACTGCGACTCCTTATTTAAAACAGCGTATTACCGCCTCTATCGGTAATCACTGATTCCAAACGCTCTCGCGTGTTTATGCATCGCCGGATATCTCGTTGCAAGATCCCTCGGCAAACTCGGGGAAGCGCCTGGGACAATTGTCGGAGATTCTGAAGTTGCGGATAATCTCGTCGCAATCGACGCCCAACCATGTCCCAGACATGTTCGATTTCGTTCAAATCGGGACACATGGGTGGGTGATTAAGGGTTGTTACATTATTCTCAGCAATAAATGTTTTTGTCCGCATTGCCGTAAGAGGCTCAAGAAATAATTAAAAATTAGTTCTTGATAAAATAAAAATTTTCAAAAATTAAAAAAAAAATGTTGAACTTTTTTTTTTTTGCAGGGATCCACAATTTTTGTCGGAAACATAGGGGATTATTGACGAAAAAGGAATTTCATCCTCGAACAATGAATAATAAAAAAAAATTGATCCTCCAATTGACTTTTAGCGAAAGGGCCAACTTCAAACATTCGGATTACAATGAAAAAAATTGCAGCGATTCGCGCTCTGGAGGCTTACTTGAGGGTACTTTGAGATTGAAGAAAAACCGAATTTATCCTTGATCTATCAATTATTTGCAAGGTAATCTCAAGTCAGGCCAACATCCATTGAAATGCAGTTTTTCACGTGTTTTTAAATCGGGTTTCGTGCCACCAAACAAATTTTTTCATCAAAAAATAATAAAATCATCTTACAGCAAAGAATTCGAAGTTTCCAGAACCATACTAAGATTCTCTGTACGATCATTAGTACTCGAGTTATGAGTCATCAAAGTAAAAAAGGTGTTTTGCTTTGACAGCTCGTAACTCAACAAAAAATCATCGCACAGATCTCTTCGACCACTCAAATTGTAGAGAAAAAATCGACCTAAAAGAGCATCTGGATGGATCTACTCAGAAAAATCTTTAAAGCCCGTGGCCTTCTTGAAAGAAGAGGGAAAATTTAAAAAAAAATTTTACCTCACGCTTTTTATGGCTTCTCCAAAATGGCGAATGGTAAAAATATTTGAACTCAAATTCTCGGAGCTAGAAACATAAAGCTTCAATTTGCTTCCTTGATCATTGCTCTACGACTATTTTTCGCTGACAAGGGGAGGGCTAAACATGTTAATAACGGATTTTGATGGGTCTCAGGTATGTTGAAGGGGAACCCTTCCTGGGTACTGGGCTCACAGCTTTTCCTTCACTGGGCCTTAGTTTCGGAGAAAATTTTTAGAGAACCCTTTTCGCACTAGATGTACCTCCGACGTTCGACACCTGGCAAGCGTTTTTTTGAATTTATTCATTTTTTTTCATTCTAACGTTTATTTTTATTTCTGTCTTTTGCTTTTTTATTGTTTTCGACTTTTTATTCTATTTTAATGGATATTTTTTTCGCCAATAATTAAAACGGTCAATAATGATCCATCACGCGTATTTCTGGTACAAAATTTACGCTGACGTTGCAACAATTTATTACAGGGAAAGAAGTTACAATAGAAAATTCTGGTCGCCTTCTTCCATTGCGGACCCGTCCTAGGATCCGCCGTAGGGGAACGGATAACAAAAGAAGGGTCAGGAATAATAAACACGGTAACGAACGTTGCCCCAAACATTCCGAATTTCAACTTTCGAACCGACAGCGACTGATGTATAATATACACTGTGTTATTTGACGAATAAAAACTTATACGACAGAATTTTGTATTGTAACTTTCTTTCCCTGTAATAAATTGTTCCAACGTCAGCGTAAATATTGTACCAGAAATACGCCAGGAATACGCGGATTAGTATTGACCGTTTTAATTATTAGGAAAAAAAAATATCCATAAAAATAGAATAAATAGTAGAAAACAATAAAAAAAAACAAAAGATAGAAATAAAAATAAACGTTAGAATTAAAAAAAAATGAATACATTTTTAAAAAAACGATAATACGACGAGACTTGAACCCAGGTCGCCCGGGTGCCAGTCGCCAGCCATGTCCGCTGAGCTACGCTCGCTCGCTTGCTGTCGAACGTCGGCGGTACATCTAGTGCGAGAAGAGGTCTCCAAAATTTTTCTCCGAAACTAAGACCCAGTGAAGGAAAAGCTGTGAGCCTTCTACTCAGGAAGAGTCCCCCTTCAATATACCTGTGAGAAATGAAAATCCGTTATTAACATGTTTGGCCCTCCCCTTGTGAGTGACAGCCTTCTGAAAAACACCAGAAAATTCGCGATATTTTTCATATCCTTTAACTTTTTGTTCTAGTGTATTCAAACAAATATCATATATATAATATATCTAAACAGTTATTCAAACAGGTTATTGTATCGGTAAACTTACTTAAACTCAGAGGATGTCCACGAACATAGAGGTTAAAAAAGATGAAAAATTGTGCAGATAGCTCGAACGATATTTGAGTGTATTGTAGAATCGCATGTATGCTTGTTTTGAATTAAAATGTTCATGAGCTCTGTTCTACAGATTTTCCCGCAGCAATTGATTGCCGTATGACACAGGATATGTTGTTTCAGCCTCGCCCTTTGCTTTGTATCGGCGGTCTACAGTCTGCTTCTTGGTCTGGTCGTACTCTGTTACTTCGTGTATCATTTTTGGCTGATATATCTTGGGACCACTGCGAACGCAAGGCGTATCTCTCCAGCAAGCAGCCAGTGCAACAATGAAATCCTCAAAAGCATCTCGCAATTTTTCTGTTGCAAACCATAAACGGAAATGCGAAGTAGAATTATGTAAAATATTGTGTGAGCTGTGGATATCTTCATTAAAGTGTATTTTAAACGATTGATTTGAAATTTCCTTTGACGTACTTTACTATATCCCGATTGATTTTCTCACCCCATCATATTTTTATGCTTAATTATGTATATTGCCGATTGTAGACTTCTGGCTACTTGATAATGCGTCTATGGTCACTATTTCTGTTATCAAATCGGGAGTATCGGCGTATTTTTTTCTGCCTCCTTGGCCTAGTCGGAATCTAGCGGTCTCTATGAATTCTCAGTGAACCAGAAACTGCGAAGAAATACGTGTCTATTCGTTGTATATGGTGAGGAAACGAATTATCCTGCTTACGACCTGCGTGAAATGTTATAATTCGATTGGCACACGAAGTACAGCATCCCCCTATTACATATAAAACTTGTTTTCCGAAGCTCAAAAGAATAATTATTTAAGCAATGTTCAAATATCTGAAGATACCGCAATTCGATCGTTCGAAGCTGACGAGAGTTGGAACAAACCGTAAATTTTTCTTAAAATTCAAAATCCTATAAAACCAAAACTCCCCGATAAATTCGGTCCAAATTCATTACCAAACATCCGTAATCATCATTGTATTTGTAAAGAACTGTTTAGACCGATAACTCAAGAATTTCGGACGCTAAAGTGGCCACAGACATTTTTTCGAAATTTCAAAACGCTGTCAAATCCGAGCCACTTCGCTAATTATCGCGAGGATGACATATGACCTAGTCGTTCCAAGGCTGCATATGTGTGCAAAGTTTGAGCGCTGTGGCTTAAACCGTTCTCGAGTTATAGACGTTCAAAATTTAGGAGGCCGGTTCACACCCACACACAAGCACACAAACGCACGCTCATACATCTGGATGTTTTTTGCAAATGTGATTTCTGGAAATTTCGTTGTTACACACACACACACACGCACACACACACACATACGCGCGCGCGCACGCACGCACATACATCCAAACACTTGGCTCAAACGTCATTTCTGGATGTTTTAGGACATTTTGAACGTATTGACATCAAAATCCCGAAAAAAAATTTTTGACCGTCACAAGCTTCCCGTATGAGGAAGCAAAAGGTCAAAACCTGCGTTTTCACGAATCTTAATTTGACTTGGGATTACTTTGCGAATAATGGAAACTCCGAAAAGTGCAATTCGCTGTGATTTTTTCTTTCATTGTGATCCGAATGATTGAAATTGTCGCTTTTGCTAAGAGTCAATTGAACGATAAACTTTTTTTATATCAATTTTTCAACGATGAAATTTCTTTTTGCTCATTGATCCATATGTCTGCGACCAAAAATGTTGATTATTGCGAAAAAAAATGGAGTGAAAAAAAATGTTTTTTCTTTTTTCGATAGGATTTTCTTTTACACTGAGTACTACTTTTTATTAATTATTTAAGGATAATATTTTTATCTCCGAACAATAATCCATATTTTTTCCAAAAAAATAGTAGTTATTAAAAAAAGAATTCTGTACACTCGTCGACTCTCCCTATAACGAACAGCTCGAAAACCAAATGATTTTTTTGGACAATTGTGTAGCATTGTGAGTACTTATTGTACAGGATTTTCATAATTCTTTTAATAACCACTATTTATTTGAAAAAAGCGTGGATTATTGATTAGAAATAAAAATGTTATCCTTAAATAATGAATAAAAGTTCGCGATGGAAAAAAATTCGTCCGAAGATTTTTTTTAAAATAATTTTTTTCGCAATAATCAATAATTTTTTTCGGAAACATATGAATTATTGAGAAAAATAGTACATTATGACACTAGTACGGAAAAAAAATTTCTGACCAGTGTGAGTTTGCAGCACGAGCCGAAGGCGAGTGTTGCAACCACACGAGTCAAGAAAATGTTTTTCGCACGAGTGTCGTATACATTTTTATGGCACAAGGTGAGTAAATGTGGTTTGGAGCGAACGAAGTGAGCGTAAAACCGCACTTTTACGCACAGCGTGTCATAAAGAAATTTTATTTTCAAATAGGTAATTTAAAAAAAATTCATCCTGTAACTGATTTTGAGCAAAAGCGACAATTTCAATCATTCGGATCACAATGAAAAAAACCGCAGTGATTTAAACTCTTGGGGGCTTCATTGGGATACTTTCTGGTTGAGAAAAATCCGAATTCATTTTCAGCTTATCCGTTATTCGCAAAGTAATCCGAAGTCAAGCAAAGAGTCGTAGAAACGCAGGTTTTCACCTTGTGTAGTAATATTTCACATCCAAAAATTTTTTTTCTCGAAAAACATTGAAATCCTCTTACTGAGGATACTTCGAAGTTCCCAGAACCATACTTATTTTTCCTGTACGATGATAAGTACGCGAGTTATGAGTTATGGATCTGAAAACGATCTTTTTTGTTTTGACTACTCAAATTGAAGAGAAAATAGCAATCTAGGAAAACGTTGAGATGGATTCACTGATTAAAACTACTTCAGCCCGTAGACCTTTCAAAAAAAGAGCAAAAATTTAAAAAAAAAAATTTACTTCGGGCTTTTTATGACCACTCAGAAATGACCAAGAGTAAAAATCAAGATCTCGAAATTAGAAACATGTAGTTTTAATTTGCTACTTCCGCCGTTGCTTTATGACTATTCTTTGCTGAGTTACAGCGTTCAGAAAACACCTAAGAATTTGTGATGTTTTCCATATTTTCTAATTGTCTATTTTATTGTATCTATCGTAACTGTAATAAAAGAGAAAAGTAAAAGAGGTGCGAGGACGCGTTTGTAAAAAAATGGTAGTTTAATTGAAAAAAAAAACAAAAAATTCGTCCAAAGTTCCAACAATCATATCTCTGTGAAAAATGGTTGGGCAGTTGTGCAGTATCGCGTTTTTTCCGAATTTTGAAGTTTTTCGAAATTTTATTTTTCGAGGATGTTTAGTTTATTTTCCAGATGAAGAATCAGGTGGGGGAGGTCAGAAAATGTTATCGGAAATACTTTTTTTTTACGTTTTTTCGAAATTGAAAAAAAAAATGTTTACCTTTTTTTTCGAGGTTCAGGAGTTTTTCTCTTGTGTTATATACACGTGGGTGTGTGTGCGCATGAATGAGTTAATGTGTGGATGGGCGTTGTTGCGTCTGTGCGCGTGCGTGAATAAGCGCGCGTGTGGGTGAGCGCGTGAAACTTGAATGTCTATAACTCAGGAACGGCTTCAGCTACAACGTCAATAACCCAAGATAAACTACATCAATAACCCTAAATAACCTAAAATAACCTAAGTAACCCGAATAAAAATAATTTGTTGAATTTTTTTTTTTTAGGTTCTGGAGTTGTTTTTCTGTATCATACATTTGGAAATCATCAACAAAGCAGTGTTGACATTTCCCGAATTCGACCGCTGTAGCTCGAACTCTTCGCGGATTATTGACGTTTGTATTTCGCGCGGTATTTCGCGCTTATGCACGTACGCGCGCATACGCATCCATCCATATCTACACATAAGCCCACCCATGCACACACACACATGCACGTGTATATGATACAGAAGAACAACCCCAAACCTGAAACAAAAATAAAAATAAATAGTTTCAAATTTCGAAAAAAACGTTAAAAAAAATATTTTCAATAACGTTTTCTGACCTCCCCCCCCCCCCCTGATTCTTCATCTAAGGGACCAAACAAACATCCTCGGAAAAAAAAAATTTCGAAAAACTTCAAAATTCGGAAGAGCCGCGATACTGCACAATTACCAAATGATTGGATTTAGGCGATGAACTGCTTATTCAAACGCTTACTGTACGACGCTTTTCTGACCGAGTTATCCATGTCAAAGTTATCACATGGGATAACATTTTTCGATTTTCCGATTAACCAACTAGAAATTTTAGGCTTTCGAATGAGCGGCAGATCATCTGAACCTAATCACTTTTCGCAGAGATATCATTGTTTGAACTTTCGACAAATTTTAACTCGTTTAGAATTATCCTTCAATTTTTATTTACGAATGTTTTACCACAATACGAGATTGTGGCGTTTCTGATTCAACGATAACTCTGACAACTATGAAAAAACTAGGCTAATCTTATGTAATGCTCTGATTATCAGTTTGTCTAGAAACTAAAACATCGTGATTGTCCTGTGCACTGGAAATTAGGGATTTCTCGCTTGTCTGTAAAGATGATGCGAAACTAAAAATATCAAAGGAATTTGTCGATCGGTAAATTATTGTTATTATTGAAGGAAGTGGGAAAGGTTGCAATATCGAATTTTTCTTTTTTTTTCTTTACAAACTCTAGAAGCACAACTCTTTACGAACATTTTGATAGGTTTGAACCCAATATCGACAGAAGTAACTAGCGTGGAAAAGACCGACGCTCTGCAATTGCGGCTCCACGAGAAGCTGACCTCGAGAATCCACTCTCCAGCGCGGGGAATGGATTCAAAGTCCGGAAGTAAAAAAAGTAAAAAAAGAACCTTCCTACTCTCTTTAACCGTTCATCAAAACGGTCTTGTGCATAGGATCGAAAAGATAAGACGAATGTAAGAATTTGCACTAACCATACCCTGGTGTATGAGTTTATAAGGTATATAGTATTCTATAAAATTCAATAAGAAGAAGCCAAAAATCTCAACAGTAAGTTTTAATGGTTACCTAATAGATTCGTTACCATTAACCCTTTCGTTACCAGCGCCGGATATATCCGGCATCCGCGCAACGACCTGTGTGTACCAGCGCCGGATATATCCGGCGACCACGCGACTGCGCGGCGGGGTGCTCCGTTTAGTCGCGTCAGCTCTGCGGAGCGGACTGCCGGTAACGAAAGGGTTAAATACTAGACTAACAAAGAACATTTCTATACAACAGCGAGATTAGCTTCCATTGTGCACCATTAAGGCATCCCTTTCCATACATCAACCACATGAAAGTTCTTTTTTTTTAACCACGGTTAGCAAAAGTCTCTTCAAAAACGTCCTTGGCCCTACTGGGCAATTTTCGTAGTTGCATCTATAATCTGCTTCAGTCGCAAGTCTTGAATAATCCTGCTTCGTTTTGCTAATTTTATTTTTTGTTCAACAATAAGCATCTTTTATGCATTGAAGCGACTCCACAGAGACAAATTGACGATTTGTTTATTTTGTTCTCTTTTGGTACAAGGAATAAACTCTTCAGCAACAGGTATTTTTGTCAATGTTTCTTCATCCTGGTTTATTAGCCCTTTGCACTTGAGAGGTGACTCTCACTCACCATGTGGTTTGATGCCGCAACTCGAGAGGTGACTCTCGTTCGCCACTTGGTTTGCTGCGGTAACTTGATGCGCGGCAGTAATTGTTTACGTTTAGTCTTCGATGCGGGTTCCTAAGCTATTTCTGTATAATCTTGGAAAGTGTAAATTGAGACCCCTTCAAATGGAGATAAAACTTTTATTTAACACAGCCGTGTTTTTCTCGCTTCTTTCGTCTTGAGTTGCTGGCGCGCCGCGCGAAAAACGCCCCGAGTGCAAAGGGTTGAGTTGGTGAATAATTCTATTCTTTTTTCAAACAACATATCCCTTCCTCGATTTCCCTTGAAGACTATTCGTTGCGAGTTTCCCATGATGGTTTTCCTGGTCTTGAAGCACTTACGCAGTTTTCTATGTATTATATGATCATCATTTTCCATCTTCAATTGACGCAAATTTCGCTGTTTGTGCGCATGCGCGATTAATATCCTAAATACATTCCTTATCATTTTCTCATCTCTTATCTTAGAGGATGTTGGTGGTTTGCCTTTTATTGTAACTTCGATAGTCGCACTGCGGGTTCCAACCTTACATTTATATTAATTCATTTGTAAATTGTACATGTTACTAATTTCCGATATTTTAGTAAAAAAATAATAAATATAGATGGGGTATTCCTGGAAATTTTAGCAACTTCGGACAGTTGGGTCAAAATTTTTGCCCTCCAATTTTTGACATTAATATGTGTTGAAAATGAAGAGACACGTATTCCGGCGTTTTTCATTTCGAGCATCCGCTTTTGAGATACAGTCAAATGAAGTTTTTGAAGTATTGACAACATTCGGTCATTCAAATCGATATATCTCAGCAACGGTTAGTGATAACTCAAAAAACCATGGGTTTTTTTTTCGTTTTTGAACGCTCTATACGATGAAAACATTTACGATTATGTCGCACAAATTCAACAATTATTGATAAACAATTCAAAATTGAAAATGAAATAAAACAAAAAATATACCCTTAATTTAGAAAAAAAATTTTTTTTCAATTCCTTGAACGGAAGCGAGAAATTAGCCACCTCAAACTTTCTGGGCCGACGTTTCGTTCGGAAGTTATGGCTTTGTTTATTATAAAAAGCCCGTAAATGTTTTCCCGGTTGTTAAGAAAAAAAGCTATCACTTTCGAACGAAGCGTCAGCCCAAATCCAGCAGTCTCAAAATTTTCGTTTCCGTTCAAGGAATTTGAAAAAAAAATAGATTTCAATAATTAAGGGTACTTTTTTTTCATGCAATTTTTTACTCATAAAATACGTATATTTACCGGTTTTTTATGACAAAAAAAGCTATAACTTTTGAACGAAGTGTTGTGTCCCCCGGATGACCCGTGTCTCCTCGAATCTTCAGATTACGGGTCAGGAGGGATAAGTCGGGATCTCTTGCCACAAATAAGTATTAACTCATAAAATACAGACATGCTTTGGATTTATTATGGTTTTTGGGTTTTTACACAGCAGATGTTATTCTCGATGACTCGGACTAACACTTTATTATCGCGGTGCGACGTATCACGCTTACCGCGCCGCGGGTTTCTATTAGATATTTCTATTCGCGCTTTTTACAAAGTATCGACGAGGAAATTCTATCGCGGCACGGGAGTCTGATGATCAGAGGACCGTTCGACTTGACCTTTCGTTCAAGACTGACTTTTTGATGGCGAGCTTTCGGTTCTTCGAGGCTCGTCGTCGAAAAGCTGATTTAGCAGTTTTGTGGTCTGACCGTTGCCAGCCAATCGTATGATTCTTTGTCAGCACGGTCAGAGCACGATCTTTCGAAAAGGATGCAGTTGTTGCAACGGAAATCCGTATCTCCGTTACTTCGCGTAAGCTGTTTCGTATCATAATTCTATCACTTATCTGTCTGCAAGGGAAATATCGTGTCGCCTGACTTGGAGTCAGCGATGTTTGATCGTGAGAAACAATTATATCGTGAGAAACGTATAATTGTTTCGTGAATTTATTTCTTATATAAATCTATAATGACAAAAATATACTTGAAAATTGCGGGGCACAACACCCCTCCCCCCTGAAAAGTGAAAATTTGGAACATGCAATGGACACAATTTTTACTTCAAATACAATTTGTTATGTGTCCAGGGGGTTTTCAGTTTTTTGTTTAAGGGCGTCGGTATACGCCTTAGCACGACGGTAGTATTGGTCAGCCGGCGTGCTGTCTCGCGATTATCGGGTTGGTTTCTGTGTCGCTCCTCTTCGCGGGAAGCGGCTGCTCCTAAATTAATTTCGACTGTCGCAGCTGAAGACTGCGGCGTCGCTTTCTTGCTACGGGTTATACGATATGCGGCGTAGCTGACCAGTGCTATCGCCGCGATAGCAAGTAGGGCTGTGGTACTGATCGTGAAAATACTCTGGAATTTATTGCGCGTTTCTTCTTGTAGTCGTTTTCTGATTTCTCGGACTCGCTGTCCGAGCTCGCGTAACTTCGCGGGGTTCCAGATGACTGGCTGTAGCATCGGTGGTTCCTCGTCCTTCTTTGGGAGGGCGACTTCCCTCTCTTCGTCCGAGAAGGTGAGGTTGCTCGAGGGCAAATAGTCCTCCTTGACCATTTGCACGTATCGGCGTCCTGTCGCGACGCTGAAACCTCGGGCAGTTACCTTACATACTCCTATCAAAGCCATTATTCCTGTCCCTACTAAATTTTCGTGTTTTGTTATACCGTTATCGCATCTTATTCCGACTGTTTCGGTTATTGGTGCTACGTACAGCCATCTACCTGGCTGTAGCATAGTTATGAAGAGGGTATGTTGTAAGTTTACGGCCCTCTTTTCGCAGTGAGTTTCGCTTTCCGTGCGCGTTTTTGCGAATATTTGTATTTCGCACGGCGCTTTCTCGGTCAACGGTTGCACCGGTAGCGCTGCGAAACAGATATAGAGTTTTTCGTTCAGCTTGCACTTGGCAAGGTCGTCGTGTGTCATCTGTATGTAGTTCTGATTTTCGAGGTCGACAACCCCGACGTCTTCCGTGGTGTCGAGGTAGACGTACGTGTCCCTGGTGGTTCTCGTCGGGAGGGGGTACGTCTTGCTGACTCTGTACCGCCGCTGCTCGAGGAGTGGTATATCCACCACTACCACCAACGTTCCGTTGTGGTAGTAAGCCGTTTTATCGCTGTAACTGAGGAGTTGCGTCATTCGGTCACGCGTTATCGTAGTCGGGAATGAGCATCCGGTTGGTAGGTATGGGAGCGCGTCGGTTAAGTACCGTACTAGTTTGCGCGGTGGTACTACCGCGACGTCTACTCGGCCGTGTCCGATGTCGACGACAGCCCTTACGAGCTCCTGTATGTCGTCGAGCAACGCTTCCACTACCACGCTTACGGCGGCTATGTTTTCCGTCAGCCGTTGGCATCTCGTTACTTGATCTACGACTTCGGAGAAGCTCTTTTCCAGCTTATCGATCGCGTTCCTCAGGATTTTTTCGTTTGTTTCGACGTGCTTTGTTGTTTCATTAAGCATGTCGACGGCTGCTTCTATAACTTGCAACTGGTCTTGCGCGGCGCCTCCCAGCGCTCTTTGTTTAACGCGTAGGGCTGATAGCTGCTCATTGATAGCTTCTGCGTCTTTGCTGTCCATATTGCCGGAGATAAATTTTATTGCCGTGCCGAGTCCCTTGACCAGGCCTCGGCGGCTTCGGTCGTGTTGGTGGGGTCCCATGAGGTCGAAGAGTGTCTCGATTCCGTCGGAAATTTTCCCCACCATCGGGACGACAGCTTCGGCTACAACGGCGCATAAATAATTTTCTCCGGTCCTAGCGTTGCACGTGTCAGCGATCGCGCTTAGGTAATTTTTTACGTCTTCGCCACGTTTGGCTAGTGGAGCCACGTTAAGAGCGATAGCTTATCGCCAAGTAGCTTTCGCCGCTGCGAGGCTCCCCATTTCTTCGTAGTAAATTCCTGGACGGCTCTTGAACGTCGTGAGCTCGTAATCCGGCGGGGTGTCGCTGCCGCACGTGATGCCGAGTGCGAGTAGGACAAACCTGCAACGGAGAGCGACGTTAGAGCGCTGCGTGGCTGCTGAGCGAGAATTCTTGGGTTCCCCCTCCCAAGGTGTAAGGGTTAGAATCGGTCTCGGAGGCGGTTCAGCCTCATTCTGCTCTGAGCGTTGGCTATAACCAGTCGTCGTCACCATCACCATTACCATGTCGAGTTTTCTGGTAAGTTTCTTTTGTTCGCCCCGTTCATACCCTTGCGTTTACATTTTGTTTAACTAGTGTTCTCTCTTTGGTTTGTCCTAGACAGCGGAGGAAAAGGCGCTAGGGCGTCTGACATAGGACGAGTTTGACATTTTGTACCGTCCCGAGCAATTTATACCATATTGGGAGGACCGGGAGGAGCGTCGCGAGGAAGTCACTCGTCGCAGGGCCCTCCGGGAGGCCCGGAGGCAGCGTCGCACGGCTGTGGATGCCCTTTGGGGCGACGGGATTTTTGAAGGAGAAGAAGATCCCTACGAGGATTTCGTTGGGCTTTGGCGCCTCTTTGCCCGGATTGTGCGGCGTGATGGCCGCCTCATGATTTTGACATAATATGGTTGTTCAGAGAGGGGATCCGGCTCCAGTGGAGCCGGGTCCAATATATGAGAAAAATTCCTTGTAACCTTGTGTTTTATTTCGCGTGTCGTCATTCATTTTACTTTTAGGTTCCCTGCGGCTGATCCTATTTAATTCTATTTTAGTATATATATATATTTATATATGGGGTATTCCTGGGAATTTCGGCAACTTCGGACAGTTGGGTCAAAATTTTTGCCCCCCAATTTTTTCCATTAATATGTGTTGAAAATAAAGAGACACGTATTTCGGCGTTTTTTATTTTGAGCCCCCACTTTTGAAATACGGTCAAATGAAGTTTTTGAAGTATTGACTACATTAGATCATTCAAATCGATATATCTCAACAACCTTTAGTGATAACTCGAAAAACCACGGGTCTTTTTTTTCGTTTTTGAACGCTCTATACAATGAAAACATTTACGATTATGTTGCACAAATTCAACAATAAGTTATAAACAATTCAAAATTAAAAATGAAATAAAACAAAAAACGCACTTTTAATTTTTGAAATGTATTTATTTTTTTAATTCCTTGAACAAAAACGAAAATTTAGCCACCTTGAACTTTTTGGGCCGACGCTTCGTTCGGGAGTTATAGATTTTTTTGTCACAAAAAACCCGTAAATTTTTACCCGGTTGTTAAGAAAAAAAACTATAACTTTCGAATGAAGCGACGCTTCGCCCAAGTCCGGCTGAATCTCAAAATTTTCGTTTTCGTTCAAGGAATTTGGAAAAAAATAGATTTCAATAATTGAGGGTACTTTTTCTTCATGCAATCTTTTACTAATAAAATCCGTATATTTACCGGTTTTTTATGACAAAAAAAGCTATAACTTTCGAATGAAACGTCGGCCCAAGTCGGGCCGGGTCTCAAAATTTTTCCTTTCGTCCATGCAATTTGAAAAAAAAATCAATTTCAATAATTAAGGTAGTTCTGGAGTTTTGTCAAAATCTATGGAATCGCCTGAAATTGTAGTATGGTGTAGATACAACCTTTATGAACCAATTCCTAAATTTTTTATTCGATTCACCACTTAGTTTCTGAGATAATTGCAATCAAAAATCGGTTTTTTTGTACGTGATGCCTATACCTAACACGTAAATGGATAGGACTTTATTCACACTTTTTATTATCGACGCTAAACGGAACTATACATTTTCAAATAAAACCACCGGTGTATGCAGTACTAGTGTAGGATTAATTTAAAAAAAAATCGCAATTTTCCACCACTTAGTTTCGGAGATATCGACTCACAAAAAATATTTATTATACTCGATACGGAACGGAGACACAATCAGCTGTGACGAAACGGCAACAGTGTTCGCTTTGGGGAAGGGATGGGTGCGCGGCAAAGTCCGGGAATTTGAAACGGGGTTTTTTCTGAGTTTTGATAATTGCGGAAAGAAGTTAAAATAAATGTTTTCCTCATGACGAATTAGCTTTACTTCATTCATTCGTGTATATATATATATATATTGTAACACCGGTTTTTGCCGGGTACCTTCGCCGCCCCTGCGCTGCGCGGTTGGGCGCCAGCCGCCACAAGACGGCCCTGAAATTATTCCCCGGGGTGAACCGGGGCCGACTAAATTTGCGCGACAGCGCGGAGCGATGCGGCTTAACGGTAGCTCAGCCCTACACGGGTAGAGGGGCGTAGGCCGATACGGTCCAAATAATGACAACGGCAAAATGATAGTAATTAATTTATTCTCGCGACCGGATAATCGTCCGGTCGTGACCAATCAGCGTTCCGAGCGACCGAATTACAAACGTTTCTTAATACACGGGTCCAGCCCGGCCAAAATTTAGACAGCAATTATTGAACAAAAACTTCGGTCGTTCGTGGTATAGTTTTCCTGAGCGATATGACAACTTCCATATTCACTCACTAAGACGTGATACAACAATTCTGCGGACATTTACTCGGATTCTCCTCGACCTTGAGCGACAGCGCTCGGACAATTTACGACGTCGACGAATCCACGCGACACAGCTTGACTAACCTACGTTCTACCCTAACCACTCCTTTTCCACGTGGCCTGACTGATAGCTTCAACACTACGAATATTTATCGCTCCACTCACACACGACCCCCGGTAACCAGGCTACCATTTCCGAATTATTTTACCGAGTCGTTATCCCATTCACTCCCTTCAAATCCCTCTCGGACTTCGCTCCGAGATTGTCTACTCTTTATTCCTACTCATTCACACATTCCTAACGCTAACAACAACAATAAATTAACAAATTCCTCTCGTTCGGGAGTGGGCCCTTCTCGTCAGCACACTCACCTCCGACAGCACGCGGTAAAGCGTATGACAACGATTCTATTGGAATTAATGATAGCGCCTGCTCCCGGAGCAGTTACGTCGCACGCTCGATAGCCGGACGGCCACGAGGCCGTAGCCGGAGCGTAGTACTCCGAATGATAACCGACGAAGTATTTTTGATGGTATTCTCTTTTTGATAATTTCGACAGCAATATCTAACTAACCCCAATCTAGAATCGATTTATTTGGCTCACGCACGGACTACGTTACTCACGGCACGCCGGATCCGGCCTCGCTGATGTTCGCTTCCTTTTCGGGAGGTATGGTGTAGTAGTCTGCTGGTGTGGTCTGCCACCGACGATAGCTGAACGAGAAGAGAGCGACTCGAGGCTCGCCGTGCGGGGCCTCGTCCGAGTGATCCCCACCCCAAGTCGCTGGCTCGGCCGAGACGTGCTCGCTCTCTCGGCGACGCTGAACGTTGGCTCGCTCCACAAATCCGCCACCGCTTCATAAGGTAAATGTCGACAACGCTGGTTTGCTCGGGACCCCGATCTCGTCCTTATCGACGGACGACTATGGATCCCGCAGCTGGGCGACAGCGTGGTAAATGCCCCTCAGGTGCTTGTCGACAACAATAAGATCTCGCCTCCGCCTGCGGTGTTCGACACCCGGCCCATGCTGCGTCCCCGCGATACAGCAGCGGAGAGACGACAGCATCCTGTCCTCGGGACTCCACCCGATGGTCGGTGGAGCGGAGGGTAGCAGGGGCGGCTCCGAGATATTTAATCCTCCCATCCGAACCGAGCAACGGGCCTTACGGCAAGCCCCGGTACCCGGGTGGCACGAGGCAGCTGCGTGGACCCTCAGTTTTGGCCCACCGCAGCTCCTTGCTCAAGGTCCGGATCTTCAGGGCGGGAGAATGCTCCGTCCTTCGATCCGACCGCCGATGGCATTCTCTCCATCCGGCGGTAAGGCATCCTTCACACCGATCCCGGTCGCCTCACTTCCGGGGGGCTATGTCGCTCCTTGACGGGAGAAAGGAACGACGTATGATAGCGGATGTGGAAACGAAACCTCTCGACTCTCCGATGTAGGCGACGGCTCCGGTCCGACGTGCGTGAAAATACAAAATTTATGCCAAGATATAAGCCCTATTCTTTCTACAAAAACAAAAATCGGTATTGCTGTCGTTTCTTGCGTCTCTAGTAATTTTGCTAATTTATTTTCGCAAGTTCTTCAATTTTCCGAATTCCTTTAATGATTTTCGCAATTTCTTTAATTTTTCGAATTCCTTTAATTATCTTCGCCATTTCTTTAATGTTCACAATTTCTTTAAGTATCGTAGTTTCTTTAATTTTTCCGCAATTTATTGAATTTTCATATTTTTGTTAAGTATCGCAATTCCTCTAATTTTTCCGCAATTTCTCTAATTTTCATAATTTCCCTAATTTTTGTAATGTCTTGGATGTTTCGGAGTGCTGCCGGAGGGAGGGTCGGTGGTCGACAGCTGACAGCGTATGATAGCCAAGCGCTGAAGCGCCGTAACGGGGTGCCTCGAAAAGCACCACGTTACTATATAGATATATATATGGGGGAAGCCCGCTCAATTCGAACGGGTCAAAACCCTCACCCCTTCAGAAATGGGTGGCAATTTTTTATTCAGTTTGGGGTAACCCGAAAACATCTCTTGATTTTTTTTGGAAATTTTCCCACCGCCCCATCCCCCTTAGAAAAATTAAAAGAATGAAAAATAAGAGAAATCAGACTGAGCGATATTTTTAAAATCGATGAATTTTTTTTCATGTATTCTGTGCTTGAAAAAATCAAGTTTCTATATAAATTCAGAATGGGATCTTTTTTGCTTTTATTTGATTTTTTAATTTTTATTTTTCGAAACTAGGAAAATTCCGACAAACATTAAAAATAATAATTTTGGTTTTTGCTTTTAAATTAATAAAAAATAAATCATTCTTGTGAAAAATTCGATATCTTGATTTTTTCGGCTTGAATATCGATTTATTTTATTTGGACATGGTTCTTGCATTTCCTCCGACCTGAACCTAGGTGAAAAAGTCAGAGCGATATTTTTAAAATCGATGAATTTTTTTTCATGTATTATGTGCTTGAAAAAATCAATATTTCATATGAATTTAGAGTGGGATCTTTTTTGCTTTTATTAAAAAAAAAAAATTTTTTTTTTCGGAACTATGAAAATTCCGACAAACATTAAGATTAATAATTTTAGTTTTTTTTTTTAAATCGATAAAAAATAAATCATTCGTATGAAAAAATCGATATCTTGATTTTTTCGGCTTGAATATCGATTTATTTTATTTAGACTTGTTTTTTGCATTTCCTCCAGTCTTTGAATTTTTTGAAGCCCCTTAGATACATCCTATCCTCTTACTGCACCTCCCTAACGTTCATATTACATTTTTTTAGGGACCTGGGGTTAGGTGCAAAATTATGGAACGAAAAAAAGGATGCTAAAAACAAAATTTTCATACAAACCCGGGTGAAAAAGGTAGAGCGATATTTTTAAAATCGATGAATTTTTTTTCATGTATTCTGTGCTTGAGAAAATCAATATTCTATATAAATTTAGAATGGGATATTTTTTGCTTATATTTTATTTTTAATTATTAATTTTTGAAAACTATGAAAATTTTGACAAACTTAAAAAATGGAAATTTTAGTTTTTTTTTAGAAAATCAATTAAAAATAAATCATTCTTATGAAAAAATCGATATCTTGATTTTTTCGACTTGAATATCGACTTTTAATAATTCATTCACTTTTTGTTTTCTTTTTCGTTAAGTTGGAGTCTCACAAGGCTTTTGATTGGGAGTTTACACAAGGTATATTAAGCACAGAATACATGAAAAATAATTCATCGATTTTAAAAATATCGCTCTGCCTTTTTCACCCGGGTTTATATGAAAATTTTGTTTTTAGCATCCTTTTTTTCGTTTCATAAATTTGCAGCTAACCCCAGGTTCCTAAAAAAACGTAATATGAACACTGGGGAGGTGCAGTAAGAGGATAGGATGTATCTAAGGGGCTTCAAAAAATTCAAAGACTGGAGGAAATGCAAAAAACAAGTCCAAATAAAATAAATCGATATTCAAGCCGAAAAAATCAAGATATCGATTTTTTCATAGGAATGATTTATTTTTTATCGATTTTTGAAAAAAAACTAAAATTATTAATCTTAATGTTTGTCGGAATTTTCATAGTTCCGAAAAAAAAAAATTTTTTTAAAATAAAAGCAAAAAAGATCCCACTCTAAATTCATATGAAATATTGATTTTTTCGAGCACAGAATACATGCAAAAAAATTCATCGATTTTAAAAATATCGCTCTGCCTTTTTCACCCAGGTTCAGGTTGGAGGAAATGCAAGAACCATGTCTAAATAAAATAAATCGATATTAAAGCCGAAAAAATCAAGATATCGAATTTTTCACGAGAATGATTTATTTTTGATTGATTTAAAAGCAAAAACCAAAATTATTATTTTTAATGTTTGTTGGAATTTTCCTAGTTTCGAAAAATAAAAATTAAAAAATCAAATATAAGCAAAAAAGATCCCATGCTGAATATATATAGAAACTTGATTTTTTCGAGCACAGAATACATGAAAAAAAATTCATCGATTTTGAAAATATCGCTCAGTCTGATTTCTCTTATTTTCCATTCTTTTAATTTTTCTAAGGGGGAGGGGGCGGTGTGAAAATTTCCAAAAAAATCAAGAGATGTTTTTGGGTTACCCCAAACTGAATAAAAAATTGCCAACCATTTCTGAAGGGGTGAGGGTTTTGACCCGTTCGAATTGAGCGGGCTTTCCCCATATATATATATATATATATAATATATTATATATATATATATTATATATTATATATATTTTTATAATATAAAAGATCAGTTTTAGTGGAAGGATGAAGGATTCGCATGAAAGGATAAATCTCGTCGACTACATCTTGTGGCCTAATAATGAAGGAAACGGAAAACATAGTGTCAATAATTGATAAAGTTCAATTTTATTCCAATTTTTTTTTCTTTATTGACCATCATCGCAGCGACATTACAAATTTTTTCACTGCGATGAATTTTTCATCGCAGCGACATGAAAATTCATCGCAGTAACAGAAACCAAGAGCCACACAAGACAGCGGCTTGGCGCCAAGTCTTTAAAAAAACCATTGCGAGCTCATGCGCTGTCTTACTTTGTACAATTCAATGAGAGGTTTTTTCCACATTTTTTGGTAGGAAACTTACAATTCCTGACATAACTTTTCCATATTCTCTGTCACTAATTTTCTTTCTTCTTCAGCAGCTCTCCGGCATGAATCTTTCGCTACTGCTTCCAATGCTGGACCAATTTCCCGCTCATATTTCTTGTACACATGAGAATCAATGGTCGGAATGTTCAGACAATTTAATAATTTGTTGAGAGCAGTTTCCCCAATGCCAGAATGTACCGCACCTGTAAAATTAATTTTTATGTTATGCTTATTTTCATATTCATCCCTATATTTTTCATAATGTAAAAAATAACTTACCTAATACAGCTTTGGTATTCACATCAGAATGTCTATTATTCTTAGCTGTGATGTGTGTTTTGCCTGTGCGAACTTGGGTTATAGCCGAGCACTTGTCGCAAGAAATATGTAAAATCGAACTTAAACCCATTCGGGTTTCTTCCACTGCTTTTCTTAAAAAAATATCTTTTTTACACTGAATGCACTTTAAATGCTCAGAAAGATATTTTAAATCCACAATCCGTCGCCCCTCGACAGCAAACTTCTGTTGCTGATCGAGGTTATGGTCGTTGAGGCTATCGCGTTTAGCAGCATTCGCTCGACACAGCCGCAACAGCTTTCAATTTGTGATCAAGATTTTTTTTTTTCGCATACCGACCCTTGACCTCACTCGGCTCGACATTATCTCAATAATTTGTTGATAAAAATTCACGGACACTGATACGTTTGAAGTTTCTATAATACTGGAAAATTGCGCTGTTGCCGCGTTTTCAGCGCCGCGCTCTATGTATGTAGGGAGCCTATCCATGCACGAGGTGACATTGTGTAGGCCGTGCAGAGAGTACAAGCTCTGTCAAAAGTTTTCGACCGACGGCATCATATGAGATTGGGTTTTACTGTACGCTGCGGTCGAAACTTTTAGCTGATACGTGTACCTCCAGAACTACCTTAAGGGTACTTTTTTTTTCATGCAAATTTTTACTCATAAAATACGGAAATTTACGGGTTTTTTGTGACAAAAAAATTTATAACTCCCGAACGAAGCGTCGGCCCAAAAAGTTCAAGGTGGCTAAATTTTCGTTTTCGTTCAAGGTATTTAAAAAAAATACATTTCAAAAATTAAAAGTGCGTTTTTTGTTTTATTTCATTTTTAATTTTGAATTGTTTATAACTTATTGTTGAATTTGTGCAACATAATCGTAAATATTTTTATTGTATAGAGCGTTCAAAAACGAAAAAAAAAGACCGATGGTTTTTCGAGTTATCACTAACCGTTGCTGAGCTATATCGATTTGAATGATTAAATGTGGTCAATACTTCAAAAACTTCATTTGACCGTATTTCAAAAGTGGGGGCTCAAAATAAAAAACGCCGAAATACGTGTCTCTTTATTTTCAACACATATTAATGGAAAAAATTGGGGGGCAAAAATTTTGACCCAACTGTCCGAAGTTGCCGAAATTCCCAGGAATACCTCATATATACGTGTGCATATCATTTTTATTTCTTTTATTTTTCGTTGTTAATGCTCTACCGCGAGCTTCAGCCGGTTAGCGTGTGCTTTTAATATTTTTCTTCCCCTTTGTATTTCAAATGTAACCGGAGTGGGCTGTCCTATTATTTGATAAGGGCCCGTCCACTTCGGTGTTAGCTTTGCCGATCGTCCGCGTCGGATCGTTTCGTCGTTTAGGAGTACGCGGTTTCCGATGCGGAGCTCTGTTGGCTTCGCTCCCTTGTCGTAGGAGAGCTTCGTTTTTTCTTTTCCGCTTCGTAATCGTTCTCTCGCTATAGTCCATGCAGCTCTCAGCCTCTCGCGCAGTTCGCTCGCAAAGTCATCGTATGTGTACGTGCTGCGCGGCTCTTGTTTCACCGCGGTCGGTAGCTCGGCCTCACGGCCGTAAACCAGCTCGTGCGGTGATAAGCCGGTTGCGGTGTGAGGGGTGGTGTTGTATGTAAACATCGCCCAGTCACTCTGGTCTTCGTTGATGAAATGACGAAGATACTCAGCGAGTGTGCGATGCGACCGCTCCAGTGCCCCATTGCTTTCGGGATGGTATGCGGTCGTTTGTATTTTCTTTATGTGCAGCAGCCTGCACACTTCCTTGAAAATGGTACTGAGAAAATTGGTGCTGTGGTACCCCGCACTTTTATTGAATTTTATTAAAACATTATATGCAAGATATAATTGTTTCGTCTCGAATAAAAATCGCTTACGCTAAGTAACGGAAATACGGCATTTCTGTTACCAAAATATGCAGAGCAATAGATCGCATTTATTTCGCAAATACGGGGTCGTTCACCGAACCCCGAGGTCAATAAACAATAATGCTGACAGAACCGTCAGCATTAAAAACCAACTCTCGGACGGGAGTCGTAATGGGCGAAAGCGACCATCCGAGAGTCAGTCTGTAGTAGAATTTCAAAGGAGTGTAACTGCCTTTACCACGACTCCCGAATCGCGGGATTAAATCATACGCGATCCGGTCAACATCAATGTAATAGTAACATTCGAACTGTGTATTAATTATTGTATTCCATCAGTTTCATAGTAGTGATTAAACTTATCGTTAAACCATTTGCTTGAATTCCAATTCTTTGTGGCTGGGACCCACAATAAAAAATTAAATTAATTGTTACCCGCTCCGACACCCGTTCCTAGCGTTCACGTGGTCTACCGGCACAACAATTTGGTGGCAGCGGTGGGATCCTGCCAAGTAAATTCAGTTTAACGATTAAAATCAGTGCTATATAAAAACTGTGCTTCGAACCGAGAAAACACTGTGCCACGTTACAAATAGTGACAGTGATAGTTCGATTTCGAATTGGATTACTACGAGACCTCAACGGAGTAAAGCGAGCACTGAACTTCACGTCGCAGAAGCCCGGAATCCGCCGACTCAGCAGCAGCCGAGGACGAATCCGACACCACTCGACGAGGAAGAGCTGCTCCACGGACGACCAGGACAGAAGGATGACAACAGAGATCTACTCCCTGTAAGTGGCAGTTTAATTCATTACAATTACATAAACGGTCAAAGCCTAGTACCGCGTCGTGCCGATCGATATACCGGTCTGTAAAATCAGTTTCGAAAAAAAGGGTTAGAGTCAAACGAATAGAAAAAATGGCAGACAACGAGTCGCAAATTTCTGACCTCGACCATCAACGGGAGGGGCGTCAAGACCCTCCGGAGGTAGGGCAAACGGTCGCCGAACTAGCAGCGGCGCTAGCCATGATATCCGCAACGATTAACCGAGCGCTGAGCTCCTTACCGCCCTCCGGGACACCTCCGCCTGCGGACGGGACCCGTATAACCCCGCGAAACCCCGACGGTCGCGAAGGAGTAAACGTACGACGGGGTACCTCGTTTGCCGAATACACAAATAACGGTTCGGAACACGAGTTCGAAGACCCCAGGGATATTTTCTCGCGACCTGTCTCGGGACAGATGATAGAGGACGACATAGCAGCCATGGCTCGAAACGCAGGCCTCCCTCCGCCGAGGCCGATAACCACCCCCGTGCTCCCTTCCGGAGAAGCGCAAAACGAGATACCTCCTCCCCCGCGTCGGCATACGCAGAACCCGACGCCGCCGGACGACAGCCGTCTGGACGAGCGCGATGCTGTTGCGGCCCTGCAACGCGAGCTCGACCGCCGTCGCGCCAGATTGACGCAGGTCGGGCCATCGTATCGGGGAAGTACCGCAGCCACCGAAAGAAAGAAATTCCGCGGAACGACGACCGGGGATGATGCCCTTGTGGCACGCCCTTAAGTACATAGACCCGTTTCACGGAGGCAGCGCGGACGAACTGCAATACTTCCTCCGGTCTTGCGAGACCGCGTGCCGACGGGTGGATTACGAGGAACACAGCGGACTGCTCGAGATGGTCCTCGGAAATCGGATCAAGGGAAGAGCGGCAATAGATTTGATGCACAAAAATATATATACCTTCGCGGAACTCCGTACCGAACTAGAGGGCTTGTATGGACAGCGAAAGTCACTGTCAGCCCTGCAATTGGAGTTAAACACAGCGCGTCAAGGACAAGGGGAAAGCGTCGCAGCATACGCGACGCGAGTAGAGACGATCACGTCTCAAATGGTCAATAGGCTGACCGAAAACGAGTCCCAGAGAGACGCGCAAGCAATCGAGGGATCGACGCGGAAATGCGCACAAGCTACGTTCGAAAATGGTCTCACGGGGCAGGTGCAGGTACTCGTGCGGGCGCGAAATTGCGCGACCCTCCACGAATCCGCAGTAGCAGCCATAGAAATAGCGGAGGCTATTAATCAAAAGGGTAGCGGATCGTCGAAGGACGAATCTCAACGGAAATCGGCATCGACGCAGCCCAAAGCCGACGAGGAAAAAACCTGCTACACCTGCGGCGAGCCGGGGCATCTGAGTCGAGACTGCCCGCAGAAACCAAAGCGTACAATTCTACCACAGGCAGTCAAGGCCGTGAACCAGATTGAGCTCTTCTGCAGGTATTGCAAGAGGAAGGGACACACGTACCAAGACTGCAGAAAGCGCCGACGAAACGAGCGCAAAACCAGCGGCAGTGAAGATGAGAAGTCGCAATCCGACGAAGGAACGTCCGACGACGGGCAAAGGGGCGGACGCCAGCGCCCATCGAACACTGATACGGGGGTAGACGAGAGGCAAACGATAGGGACCCTGAGTTTTCATACGTTGACAGTCAGGTCCGAGTCAACTCCGTTGCAAACGTTTCCGGTCACCCTCCCCGCGAGCAGTGCGGCAAACGATTTCGTCATCGAGTCACCGGGCGCCGCAGACGGTGTGTTGACACTGAAGGCTGACACCGGAGCGCAATGCTGCGTTATACGAGAGGGCTGCCTGCTGCCGGGTACCGTAGTCGACGAATGCAACGTCGAACTCGAGGGAATATCAGGTCAAAAATTCAGGCCCAAGGGCGTAACACTACTGGCTCTTGAGGTGCCAGCCGTCATAATAAAGCACCCATTTTACGTAGTGACAAAAACGGTGTCGCTACCCGTCCAGGGTATCCTCGGGATGGACTTTATACGAAAACATAAAGTCGACATTTTCGGAGGAGACGCAATAAAAATGTATGGACACGTAATGCCCCTGTTGAACGGTGCATCCGGAGTATTACAAGAAGCGCGCAGTGAGACGATAGTGCGCACTAAAACGGCAAGCAAATTCATAAGCCTTGTCGAAAAACGCACGATAACTCTAGATTCAGTGATGGAGTCGTGCATTCCGCCCCCGGCGGGTAAAACAAGCCTGATAAGCCTCGCAAACGCGAGCAAAGACGTTCGCGTGGTGCGACAACCCCACGTGCAACCAGAGCCGGCGAACGATAACACGGCCAAGGCGCCAGGAAGACGCGCAGTGTACTCGAACACAGAGACAGGAAAACAAAGCGCAGAAGCCGACGCTTTAAGCTGCATACACGCAGCAATAGTAACTCAGGCACAAGAAAGAGCGAGAAGCGCTCCACCGAAGAGGGACAACGCTAATCAGCAGGATACAGTTCCTCTCGTCACTGATCCACCACACCCCGTCCAAGAAGACAACGGGAATCGTGGGGCCAGTACGAACGACCGCGTAGAGAGACGCGACAAGAAGTACAGCGCGAGGCCCACGAAGTGCGCCGGAGCAACAGTCAGGGCAGCTAGCGCATCGCCCACCAAGAGAGTGGAGCGACAAGGACAACGGAGACGGCGAGACGCCCACATCGCGCAAGAGCGACAGAGACGGCGAGACGCCCACGCCTCACGGGAGCGACAAGGAGAACGACAACCATACGTCGCGCAAAGGCAACGGAGACGGCGAGACGCCCACATCGCGCAAGAGCGACAGAGACGGCGAGACGCTTACGCCTCGCAGGAGCGACAAAGAAAACGCGACAACGAGACGTCGCGCAAAGGCGACGGAGACGGCGAGACGCCCACGCCGCGCAAGAGCGACAAGGAGGACGACATCTTTACGCTACTCAAGAAGAACGAGGGGGGTTACACCCACATCATGTACAAGAGCAAAAGAGACAGCAAGGTCCATACGTTGCATGCGAGCGACGGAGACATCGGCAAGGGAACCATGAAGGATTCGGGTAGCAACAATGCCCACCCTCTCCCCGACGGTAGAATCGCGCAGGGGCCTCTCGACCCCGCTCACGGTCCGACAAGGGTTAAAGAGACACCGTGGGGAGGGGGAAGTACACCCCTATACGCGCGGAACGTCTGAGGGGGCAAAAATAAAAAATAAAAAATAAAAATAATATTCCTTATGGATCCATCTTAGCCGTCAAGTGAAGGAAAAACAGTAAAAATCGTAACGGTCAATCGACGATACATGAAAGATTAATTAGGGACAGGTATATTGGCTTTGACTGGTAATTGTATTGTAACCGCCCGAGGTTTCAGCGTTCGGACGGGAAGAAAGGTCACCCAGATGGTCTCCCACGACTATCTTCCCCCTGGAAACCTCACCCTCTCCGACATCGGGAAGTCATCGACCAACGCGGACCCAGTGCCCCCTGTGCCCCTAAAAAATTAAGAGACAATTTAAGAGAAAAAAAAATCGAAATTACCATGCCCTTCGCTCTCGGTTCGGGAACAATTGTCGTGATAACATTAGCCTGCGCCGTAGCCTGCTTACTATGTTACAGACGTCAGCGGAATTCCTCGACGCCCCGAGCTACTACCGTATTAGTGAGTCTCGGGGTCACCGGACTACAACAGAAGCAGACGGCAACAAGAGAAAAACGGGAAGAGTGACCTCTCGTCAGACAGCTGGTTTGATGTTAACCCCGTCACCCGACAATATTATTGCGCCCCAATAACCGTTGCGAGGACATAGAATTAGATTAGACCCGTAAAAGTAAAGTAAAGTGGAGTAAAAATTAATTTCCGCTAAAAATAAATTTTTACTTTTCAGGGGGGAGGGGTGTGGTGCCCCGCACTTTTATTGAATTTTATTAAAACATTATATGCAAGATATAATTGTTTCGTCTCGAATAAAAATCGCTTACGCTAAGTAACGGAAATACGGCATTTCCGTTACCAAAATATGCAGAACAATGGATCGCATTTATTTCGCAAATACGGGGTCGTTCACCGAACCCCGAGTTCAATAAACAATAATGCTGACAGAACCGTCAGCATTAAAAGCCAACTCTCGGACGGGAGTCGTAATGGGCGAAAGCGACCATCCGAGAGTCAGTCTGTAGTAGAATTTCAAAGGAGTGTAACTGCCTTTACCACGGCTCCCGAATCGCGGGATTAAATCATACGCGATCCGGTCAACATCAATGTAATAGTAACATTCGAACTGTGTATTAATTATTGTATTCCATCAGTTTCATAGTAGTGATTAAACTTATCGTTAAACCATTTGCTTGAATTCCAATTCTTTGTGGCTGGGACCCACAATAAAAAATTAAATTAATTGTTACCCGCTCCGACACCCGTTCCTAGCGTTCACGTGGTCTACCGGCACAACAGTGCCCTGGTCGGAGAGAACGGTTTTGGGGGTTCCGTACCGGCATATCACTTCCTCTGTAAACGCTTTAGCGATCGTATTAGCTTCTTGATTTGGTATAGCCATAGCTGCGCTATACTTGGTAAGTGCGTCCTGGAACGTCAGGGCGTATTTATTTCCCCGAGATGTTTCGGGTAAGGGACCGACTATGTCAACCGCGGTTTTCTCGAAGGATCTTTCAGGAGTGTCCGTAATTATCATCGGTGCTCGCTCCTTTCTCCTCAGTTTATTCTTTTGGCATTTCAAACAGCGGGAAATATAGTCCCCCACCTCCTCTCGGATTCCGGGCCATTCGTATTTGATTCGGATCCGAGATAGAGTCCTTTTTAATTCTTGGTGTCCCCCTAAAGGAGCATCGTGATATTCTCTAATCATAATTTTCCGTTCTTCGGGGCTGGGACGGGTTACGCTATTGTGGACGCTGCGCTTGTCTTTAATACAGCTGTCCTCGTCACTACTGTGTTCCGTCTCCGTATCGCTGTCCTCCCCGCCCTCCGCTTCCTCAGTTACGGGTAGCCGTCCGCTGACCGCTGCCCGGCGGCTCGAGCCGCTGGATCTCGCGCTCGCTACACCGCTGGTTTCGCTGTCGCACGGCGCGAGGCTTGCTTTCTCTCTCTTCTCGCCCGTTCCCTTCGCACGGCTGTCCGCGCCGTCCCCACTTGCGCCGCTCTTGGTTGCTATGGGGTACGGCGGATCGGTTGAGCGTGAGGCCATGCCGGGGGAGTTGCTTCTCTCTCTCTCCCGCGCAGTGTGCCCCTTCCTCTCCTTCCCTTGGCTTCTTGTCACCGCGCATATTCTACTCAATGCGTCGGCGTTCGTGTTCTTCTTTCCCGCTTTATATTCTATATCGAACTCATGCTCGGATAATTTAATTTTCCAACGCATGAGTCGAGAGCCGGGATCCTTTACACCGAATAGCCAAGTTAAGGGTTGGTGGTCCGTTACCACCTTGAAACGTGTACCGTAAACGTAAGGCCGGAACTGAGTTATTGCCCACACGATCGCGAGCAGTTCTTTCTCGGTCGTTGTGTAATTGAGCTCGGCCTTCGACAGAGTACGGCTCGCGTAACATATCGGAAGGTCGTCCCCGACCTTCCCTTGCGATAATATCGCTCCCATGGCCTTATCTGACGCATCGGTCGTTACTACAAATGGCTTACCGAAATCCGGGTATTGGAGTATCGGTGCCGTAGTCATTGCAGTTTTTAGCTCCTCGAACGCTGCGTCTCGGACGGCAGTCCATTCGAATGCCTCGTCCTTCCGCACGAGTTCCGTGAGGGGCTTTGCAATGCTCGAAAAGTTTTTTATGAATTTCCGATAATATCCGGCCAACCCAAGGAAAGATTGTACTCCTTTGACGGTGGTTGGTATCGGAAAATTTTTTACAGCCGCGATTTTTTCGGGGTCTGCTTGTACGCCCTTCTCTGAAATTTATGACCGAGGTAATGCGTTTCTTTTCGCATTAGTTGACATTTGCTCGGCTGTAGGGCCAATTTGGCCTCTTGCAGGCGTTGAAAAACTTCTGCGAGGCGATTGTTGTGCTCCTGCAGGGTCTTACCGTGGATGACGATATCATCCAGGTAGACGTAGCATTTTATCCCGTCCAGTCCCGCTAGGACTGTATTCATCAGCCTTTGGAACGTCGGGGGAGCGTTTTTTAATCCGAAGGGCATTCGGTTGTATTCGAAATGCCCTTGCGGAGTCAAGAACGCGGTTTTTTCTTTATCTCTCTTGGCCATTGGAATTTGATGAAATCCCGATGCAAGATCGAGAGTAGAAAAATACTTTGCCCTTCCCAGCTGGTCCAATATTTCGTTAATATTAGGCAGCGGGTACGAGTCTCCGATGGTTGCTTCGTTTAGTTTACGAAAGTCTACCACGACTCGCATTCGTCGCTGCCCGTTGGCATCTGGTTTCTTTGCCACAACCAGCAGTGGCGCGTTCCATTGGCTTTTGCTCGGTTCCATGATGCCGTCGGACAACATTTCTTCCGTTTGTCGTTCTACTTCTTTTTTATGAGCTTCGGGAAGGCGATACGGGTGTACTTTTGTCGGTAACGTACCTTCCTTCAGGAGGATACAGTGTTCGACTTTGTCTGTACACGGAAGCACGTCTCCGGGAAGGTGGAATATGTCCTCGAATTTTTGTATTATTTCTTCGAGCGACGATAATTCCTCGGCATTGAGGTGTGCGAGATCGAGTTCGTCTCGCAGTCGGTCGAGCCTCTCGACCCCTCTGCCCGCGCGCACCGTGTCTACGCTGAGTGACTCGGTCGCGCTATCACCTAGCGGCTCGAGTTGCACTACGGGTCGTAGTACTGTGTGCGCTCGGTCGCTGGTGTTTACTATGCTAACTGCACAGCTGTTCCCTCTCGGTGGCGTTACACAGGCACCGACGAGAATTTCTTTTTCGATTTCGTATTTCTCCACGAAACCGATGGTCTTGCTCTTCGTTTTCCCGTGGACAATCGTTTCGCTCCGCGGGGGCAAAGTAACCCTCTCGGTTCCGTCTATCAGTGGCATACTGTGTCCGTATAATTTCAGAACCTCGCCACCGAGGATATCGGCATGGTGCTTCTTTATGAAATCCATACCGAGAAGTCCGTTAACCAGTGTCGTATTGTGACCTCTGGTACTTTTAGGGTGACCTCTGCTTTGCATACCGGGTGGATAGTCCTTCCCGATACGCCCTTTAGGGTCACTTTTGTTTTTTCGATCGTCGTTTGAGGCAACAGACAGTCTCGTCTGATGACGCAGCACTGAGCCCCGGTGTCGGCTTTCAGGGTGATTATTCCGCTGGCCGAACTCGGAGACTCGATGTCGAAGTCGCTGCCCGACAACTCTGACGGGATTGAGACTTGCCCGATTTGCATTTCCTCCTCTTCCGAGGCGTCTGACGTCGACTCTTGGTCGCTTATCGATACTAGATTGATCGATAGCGAGCCCAACGTTAGTTTTGTCGACGCGTCATCTTGCCCCGTCTTTTGTTGGTTGTTCTGGTAATTCCTCTTGTTGTTATTTTGCGACTATTGACCGTTTCCGTTGTTTCTTTGGTTGCCTTGCGGGTTGTTCTGTTGACCGTTTTGACGATTGTTCTGTTGACCTCCGTTTTTCTCGTCTGCCATTCGCTTTCGGCAATCTTTCCTCACATGGCCCTTTTTCTGACAGTAATGGCACACTATGTCCACTTGATGGAGCGTCTTGTTCTGATCCGCGACGGAAAGGCTGTTTCGTCCGGATTGCTTCGGACAATCTCTCGCGTAGTGGCCTCCATTTCCGCAATGATAACAGGTTTTGTTGCCATTGCCGTTGTTATTGTTACCGTTATTGTAGCTTCGGCGTTGGTTGCCGTTGTTGCTGTTGTTGTTGTTGTTGTTATTGTTGTTGTAACTACGGCGTTGGTTGGCGCCTTGCGCTCCTCCGTTCCCTTTTGGTAACATCATCTCGCTTATTTCGATGGCTCCAACTACGGCTTCGAGTAGCGTCGTAAAGTTTCGAGCACGCACGATCGTTTGCACTTGGCCATGTAGTCCATTCTCGAAGTTGGCCTGTGCACTTCGTCGCGTGATGGTTTCGATCGTCCGGGCCTCTCCAGGGGTTGATATTCCTTCACACAACTTTCCTATGAGGTCGACCGTCACCTGTTCTACCCTCGATGCGTACGTCGCGACACTTTCGCCCTGATTCTGCCGCAGGGAGTTGAATTCCAATTGTAGAGCTGCCAGTGACTTACGCTTTCCGTACAGCATCTTCAGCTCTGTCCTAAGTTCTTCTAGGGTTTTAATATTTTTATGTTTTAGGTCCTGCGACGGCCTGCCGGTAATATGCCCCGATATGACGAATTCTATGAAAACTTCGTGGTCTTCGTACGGAACTCGGTCGTGCGCAGTTTGGCAAGCGCGCAGAAATTGGTCCAATTCGTCAGGACCTTCTCCGGAAAATTTCGGGACCTGTTTCATTGCCATCCCGAGTTCCACGGTCCGTCGTTCGCCCGGGAATCCGGTTTGTCGGCGGTTCCACGGTCTCGACGTCCTTCCTTCCGATAGTCTTTCTTCCAATCGTTCTAATCGGTACCTTAATTCGGCGTTTTGCTCTTCAAGGTCCCTGATTAATTCGTAGGGTTCGGCGTTGACGCCCTGAAGCATCTCAGCCAAGTCGCGTCGAGCTGATCTGGACGCGTCGCGGGGGCGTCGATGCATGTCGACGTTCACAGCGTCGCGAGACATTCGACCCAAATCTCTACCGTCATCGTCGTTGACTCTTCGCGTTTTCGGTATTGCCCCGAGATTGGGCGCGACTGGCCGTACGGTGGTGTTCGCTGGCGGAAGACCCGAGGCCTCATCACGGAGGCGCAAGATCTCCTCGTCGATCATTTCGTCCGTGACGCGACGTCGCGCCCGACGGCGCAGATCTCGGTCAGGGTCACTCGTCTCCAGGAAATCCGTACCGCGCCTCTCATTTACCCCCCTTTGCCGGAAACTTTCCGACATCGCGGTTTGGCGAGCTTGGGGCAAGCGCCCCGCCGGCGACAGGGTGTTTAGCGCTTCGTTGGTGCGAAATGTGATATCGCCAAGCGCAGCATCCAGCCCGGCCGCTGCCCCTACCGCTTGCCCGGGCGAGGTCGAGTCAAAGGAATGCGCGAGTCGCGGGTCATTTCGCCTGTTGTTTTCCATATTTTATTTATTTAAATTTTTCTTTTTATCAAACTTCTATTTTACGTTTACCTAATCCTCTACCTCTCGCCTGATTCGATTATTCCGCGTTTTTATTTGTTGAGAAAAAAATTTTTTTATTTATTTTCGATCGTAAGTCAATAGAACGAAAATTTGTTGTTTTATTAATTCTTGCTGAATTTAATTTAATTTTGTTCGAAGCGTTTGCCGGGTGCCACGCTGCGTGGGCTTTTCTCCCTCGCGTCTTATTACAACGATTGCCGCTTAAACAGATTATCTTTTCTGTCACGGTTAATACCAATCCGAAATATTGTATTACAAATCTTTCTTTTACTAAATCTTCGCGGACATCGGAATAAATTGTAATTTGGCTTTGATAGGTTTATATGATAAGATTAGATACTGCCACTTACAGGTGGATGATCCTTGATGATCCTTGAAACGGTCGGCCTTGATCCATTCCGCTGCGTTTCAGGTTGATGATCTCTGTTGATCCTTGAAACGGTCGGCCGTGGTTCCTTCCGCTGCGTTTCCCTTGGGTTCAACCCCTTGGTGTCCGGTTCGTCCTTGTCCTTGACCCTCCGACGTATGCTTCTCAGGCGGCTCGCTTATCTCACTACGGCAGATACCACTGCGCGGTAGGAGAACCAGGCTGTACCGCGACGACTGCGTGTCGCGTAGAGCACTGGACTTTCGCACACGACTCTGCACCGATTGCACTATTGCGTCACAATGGTGTGGCCGCTGCACCCAGGTAAATTCTCGCGATGTGCACTTCCGGAATTTAACCCCGAGTATCGTGCAGGCACAGCTGATTCACTATCACTGCACCGCACAACCAGGTAAAATGCCTCGACAGCTTCGGTGTCGGGATTTTGACACTGGTACACCACGCGCACCGCAAACACTGTTCTGATTCGGTGCCGTGTAACCGGATAAAAATTTAACGTTCACTTTTCGGAAAATTTCTTATCGCGGTTCTAATTTATCGCGGACTATGTCGATAGTTTATATCACGTTTCCGCCTTCCAGGCGAATTCCACGACGACTGCGTGTCGGGAACTTCGACGCTGGGGATACGTCGCGAGCGTAGACCAACTCGTCAAGCTCGGGTCCGCGTGGCTGTGTGAAGCCTTCCGGTATTGATTGCGTATGGAAGGGTTCGAAAACGCACTGATTTCCTCGAATCTTCAGATTACGGGTCAGGAGGGATAAGTCGGGATCTCTTGCCACAAATAAGTATTAACTCATAAAATACAGACACGCTTTGGATTTATTATGGTTTTTGGATTTTTACACAGCAGATGTTATTCTCGATGACTCGGACTAACACTTTAAAGGGTATTTCTTTTTCATGCCAATTTTTACTAATAAAATACGTAAATTTACGGGTTTTTTATGCCAAAAAATCTATGACTCCCAAACGAAGCGTCGGCCCAAAAAGTCCAAGGTGGCCAAATTTTTGTTCCCGTTGAAGGAATTAAAAAAAAAAAAATTTTTTAATTAAGGGTACATTTTTTGTTTTATTTCATTTTTAATTTTAAATTGTTTATAAATAATTGTTGAATTTGTGCAACATAATCGTGAATGTTTTCAATGTATAGAGCGTTCAAAAACGGAAAAAAGACTTGTGATCGTTCGAGTTATCACTAACCGTTGCCGAGGTATATCGATTTGAATGACCGAATGTGGTCAATACTTCATAAACTTCATTTGACTGTATCTCAAAAGCGGAGGCTCAAAATGAAAAACGCCGAAATACGTGTCTCTTCATTTTCAACACATATTAATGAAAAAAATTGGGGGGCAAAATTTTGACCCAACTGTCCGAAGTTGCTGAAATTCCCAGGAATACGCCATATATTATATACTATACTGTAACGGTATTTCTACCTTTTTCTACATATCCGTCGGGATAGACGGTAGTTCGGACTCGAGTAGGCAAAGAAACTAGTGAAACACGGTATAGAACGATGGTTCGGATATATTCTGTTGAGTACACGCCTTTTGGGTTGCAACCCGTCGTACAATGTGTATCCCTAGCGCTTCTCAGATGTTAAATCGCGATACGGTTGCGCCGAGCACCGGTCGCATGACGACCCGCGAGACAGTTCCGCCGAGCGCCTGTCGTAAGACGACCTGCGATACAGCTACGTCCGGCCCGAGCCCCGGCGCTCGAGGGCCTCGCCCGACGCGACGCGGCCGCTGGACCGTGGAGAGGGGTCTAGGGTGGTGACTGGGACACCCGTCGCGGTTCGCTGTCCCCACCGTACCGACGAGAGCTCTTCCGTAGATCGAGGGAAGGCTCCTGCTGTCTCCTGAGGCCCTGATACTCTGGTCTCTCGATCGGCTCGCCTGGGCTCTTCCTTCGGGCGTCCTCGTCCTTCTTCGGTGGTCCTGGTCGATCCTTCATTTGGCGGCTGGTGCTCCCTAAAACAGAGTGCCATTTCCGCGTTCGATCGGCTCTTTTTATACTGAATCACGGGCTCTTGCCTGCCCGTGATTCGTTCTTTTACGAACCCCCACTCGCTCCGGTCCAGTCGGTTTCCATATAGCTCGTTCTTTTCGAAGTCTAACCGCCCTAGGTTTGTTATGTTATTGTTTTCGTAGCTATGGGGAGTGTAACGGCGTCGGTACCGTTACATTGCCCCCTCAATTTTTGGTTGGAATAAACGAAAATTCTCCTATTTAATATTTGAACGGGTTTCTCTCATCTATGAACAAACGGGGCTTCTCTTACTTATCAATAAACAGAACGCGGCATCTTTATTTTTCTCGATTTATTTGGGCGGTCGGATTATGTATATATTTTTTTTTCCTTTTATCCGCCGCCCCGCTAAGTTTTATTACTATTCCTATTTACATTTTTTTTTTTTCGACATCGCTTATCATCTTCTTCCTCGCCCCTCGTCGACCTCGTCCCCGCTTTCTTCTTCGATGCTCGAGCCTAGGCCGCTCGAGGTGTCGCTGGTGAATTCGCCGTCCTCCCACTCCATGTCGTCCTCTTCCTCGACGTTGTCTTCGTGGTCATCCTCCTCCGGTGGCCCCTCGCACCCCTCGCACCGGTGTCGGTCGATTAGGCCCGATCCGTCCTCACCCCAGTGGAAACGTGGGGGGTTTTCCCCCTGCCGGATGCACCCCGCCTCCACAAAAGCCTCCAGCGCTGTGGAGACGGCCCCATCCTCCCCTACCGTCCAGAAGGCCCCGTATCTGGCCTCGGCGTGGGTGGGGTCGGCCATCACCGTCATCCACCACGGTCTCGATGTCATGACGCGTCTGACTAGGTTTACTTGTTCTTCCGTGTAGTCTTGTTCGATGGGCCTCGCGTGGTGGAGGCTCACCCCGATGTCCATATAGGGGATGGCGTAGGTCCACTGCGGGGGTCGGCGCAGATCGCTTACCGCCGCCATCGCCCGCACCCTCCAATCGCCCAACCACACCGCTGTCTATCCAGCCTCGTCTGGCGTGTTGACCACGGTGGCCCGGAAACCCGTCCACTGGTCGATCCGCCACATAGCGGAGGCCCCCGGGACGACGAGCCAGTCCTCCAACGCCTCCCATGGCTGCCCCCTTGGGATGGTTTGTACTTGGTTGAGGACCCCGTCCCTCGTCCCATTGGGGTCCCCAAGGTGGATGTAGATCCGGTTGGGGTCAGTCACTGCCACCACCCGTACGCCCTCGTAATCTCCCGCGAGGTTGGTTACGGGGCGATTCCGGAACATTTCCCTTATCGTAGATGATTTTTTTTTCTTCCGCCGAGTCTCGACGAACCGTTATCGAATTTGTTTTTTTTTCCTTTCGCCGAGTTTCGACGAACTGCTACCGAACTTTTCCTTCTTCTTTTCTTTTTCACGAGCGTTTTGCGATCTCGTCGAGGTGTGACGATTGTTTTTACGCTTTTTCTTGAGCGGTTGGCGATTTCGTCGAGGTATAACGATTTTTTTTTTTTTTTTTTTTGATCTTCGAACGATTTCCGATTTTGCAACACGAATTCCGACCGAACACGTTGTTTCTATTCGCTGATTTTCGTTCTACTGATGCCTCTCGGGTCCGCTAATCCGTCCTTGCCCCCCCCCCTGGGCACCAGTCCTTAATATTGTCGTCCGTTAAGATGATAATACCGTTGGGATCCCGGGGGATATTTTATACCCCATCGTGTCCTCTTGATCCCGCGATATCGCCGCTTTTCCGGGATCTCCAGCCCCCTCAGCCTCTATGGCTGCCCCAGATCTACCGCCACCCCCCGGTTTGCTTCCTCGTGCTTCTCTCCATCTTTTTAGGTGGTATGGGATTTTTCGACTGTGGCCCGGTCGTTTTGAAATCTTGCGCATGGGCCCTCGCGGTCTCTTTCCCCCGTCCGAAATCTCCTGGTCAGCCCTGCCATGCCATCTACGCGATCCGTTGTTCCCGCACGCCGGTGATTTACCCATCGTCGTGTTACCGATGGTGTGCAAATTATCAATCGATTGATTAGATCACTGAGCCCTCGCGTCGACCATCTCCTCCTTCCGCCGTACGCCACCGGTGTCGTCCCTTACGGTCCGTTCGTCGCGCTGGCCCCGTGTAGCCTCTTTCCGCCGTGCACCGCTGTCGTTGTCCAGTACTGGCTCCGCTTCCTCGTCGTCTAACGTGGATCGGTAATGACTCAACAGGTTTGCATGGAATTTTCCCCGTATCTTGCCCGTTGCCGGATCCTCGAGTAAATATGTAGCCAGCCCTACGAGCTTCTTTATGCGGTATGGGCCTTCCCGCAACGGCAGAAATTTCGACGTTATTTGCTTCGATGGATCGGAGACGTTTAATGCCTTGACCAATACGAGCTCGCCTTCCTCGAATCCGACGAATCGCCTTCCTTTGTCGCACCGCTCCGCTCTTATTCGTCCTTTCCGGGCCATTCTTTCTCGTACGATCTCGAGCTTCGCTTCGTATGTTATCGGGTCCTCCTCTTCGCTCGCGGGTATTCCGAGCCATTGGTTCCATAGCCGGACTACCTTTTTTCCCGATTGTAGTTCCGCCGGTGGATATTCGGTTGTCTCATGGTGCGTCGCGTTAATACAGTCTTGTACTACTTGCACCCATTTAAACCATCCTCCGTGGTTCTCCTTGAGAAACGTTCGGAAAAATCGACCTAATTCTCGATTCACCCGCTCGACGATGTTTCCCTGGGGATGCCGGATCGACGAGTACACCGCCTGGATACCGGCATCTTCTAATTTCTTCAACCATGTTTTTGATGTGAACTGGGTCCCGTGGTCGAACTGGATGCGCTTCGGCTTACCGAATGCGGGGATATAACTGTCGAAGAACCTTTTCACGACCGTGGCGGTATTAGCTTTCCTCATCGGAAATAAGACCACGTATTTCGTGAAGGCGTCGATGGTCACCAGAATGTGTTTGACTCCGCCGATGGACGTCGGTAATGGTCCGTAGAAGTCGATTGATACCAGATCCCCGGGCCCATCTGGAAGAATATTTTGAGTCGCCGCGTAGCTTATTCGTGTCGCCACCTTATACCGCTGACAGTCGTCGAACGTGGCGAGGATCCTCCGGACTCTCCGTGCCAGGTGTGGCGTCGCGAAATCCTCGTCCAGCATCCGGAAACACTTCCTTGCCCCGAGATGCCCGTACATTTCGTGGCATTCTTGCACCAGCTGCTTGACCATAGCTCCCGGCAGCGCCACCTTCCACGTTTTGGTCCGTGATTTCTGTTGCAGGATCCCATCCTGCAGTCGATGTCGCTGCAGCTTCTCTCCTTTCTCGAGCCCTCTCCATGATCATCCGGAGGTCCTCCTGTCCTCGCTGCAATCCCCCGAGATCGTTCATTTTCTTTACGAACCCCGAGGATGGTTGTTTCGCTAACGCTGCAGCGATAACCACGGTGTCCTTGGGTGTTCCCCCGATGCCCCCTCCTTCCTCCACTGGTCGGCTTAAGGCGTCTCCGACTACATTTTTCTTCCCTTCAATATGATCGATACGTAGATCGTAATCCTGTATCGCTAGGGCCCACCGCATGAGTCTCTCGGATGAAAATCGACACGTACGGAGAAACGTCAATGCTTTGTGGTCCGTCGCGATTTCGATAGCTGCCCCGGCGAGATAGGTCCTGAATTTGTTCAAGGCCCAAACGATAGCTAATAATTCTTTCTCGGTGGTCATGTACCCAAGCTCCGCGCCCTTGAGTGTGCGGCTGGCGAACGCGATCACTTCCTTTTCCCCTCTTTCGTCGACCTGTGATAAGATAGCACCAAGTGCGTAGCCGCTGGCGTCCGTAGTTAAATGATACGGTTTTGCGGGATCGGGATACCGTAAAATGATCGCGTCACAGAACAGTTTCTTCACTTTTTCGAACTGTTCTGCCTCCTCCGGGCTCCATTTCCATTGTACTCCCTTCCTCAGCAGCTCCAACAACGGCGCCGTCTCGTGTGCGTGTCGGTTGGTAAATTTCGTATAAAAATTCACCAACCCTAAAAATCCCCGCAGCTGTCGGATGTTCCTTGGTGGCGCGTATTCCTGGATGGCCTTGATCTTCTCCGGATCCGGCTGGAGGCCCTCCGTTGTGAGAATGTGCCCCAGGAATACCGCTTTTTCCCTGAAAAATGTGATTTCTTGAATTTCAGCGTCATCCCGTGCTGCTCGAACCGCTGAAATAGGGTTTTCAGGTGTCTTAGGTGCTCCTCCACCCCTTCGGAAAGGACCAGTAAATCATCGACGAAGTTGATGACGAAATCCAGTCCCTCCAAGACGATATCGAGTGCCCGAATGAGTGCCGCTGTACTGGTTTTTAGGCCAAACGGTGTCACGGTAAATTCGTAGCACTTCCCGTTATTCTGGAATGCTGTATATTTCCGGGAATCGGGGTGCAGCGGGATTTGCCAGAAACTGCTAGTGAGATCGAGGGTAGATAATACTGTCTTCCCTCCACACCTCTGGAAGATCTCCTCGATTGGTGGTGCGTTGTTGTAGTCGCTCACGGGATAGTTATTTAATTCCCTCGCATCGAGACACAGCCAGACACTCCCGTCCCCCTTGATCACCGGCATCAGTGGGTTGATGTAGATACTCTGCGACTTCTGGATGACGCCGTACTCCATCATCCGTTGTATTTCTTCCTCCACCTTTCCCCGTTGTGCCAGGGGAACCGGATACGCTCGATGAAAGTATGGGTGCGCATCCCTCAGGCAGAAGCGGTGTACGTATGCAGAGACCCTTCCCGGCCTCTTGTCGAACACCCCACGATGCTCGAGGACGATCCTCTTGAATACCTGGATGGTCCCGTCGTCTGCCCCCTTCTCCTCCTGCATCTTCCGGTCGGATTCTTCTTCCGTTAACTGCCAGTTCGTCTCCACCGCTCCCTGCTGCATCATCGTGCTGCACGTCACCTCTCGTGGCTCCCGTGTCTGCATCCGTTCCTTCCCCCTTCTCCATTCCCCGTCCACCAGGACCGCTATGGTCACCCCTTGCACCGTGACCTCACCCTTCACGGAATCTACCGAGATCCCTAAGCTCAGCATCCCGTCGATGCCGATGAGTGCTGGTCGGAGCAACTTCGGTATTACGAGCATCGGTACTCCACCGCTCGTTCCCTGCACCCGTACCTCGACCAAGAGCTGTTGCCGGACCCTACCCATCTCTCCTCCGAATGCACCCACCACCTTGGTGCAGGTCACCGGCAGCACCGGCTGCTCCTAGAACTGGGAGAGCTGCTGTTGGTATAGCTCCTCAGATATACAACTCACCTCGCTGCCGCTATCGACCAACGCGGTGGTGTGTACTCCTGAAAGTTGCACCGCGATCTCCGGGCACCTTGGATACTGGCCTCCGTACCGCCTTCCTCCCTCATGACCCTTTTCCTCGTGCAGGAACCCCCGTGGATCCTCGAAGATGGTGCTGATCCGTCCCTCCCGCGGCTCGCTCGTACCGTTCCAGCCCTCCGTCCGTGCAATTTTCCCCTCCTCATTCTCCTCCATCTTCTCCTTGTCCTTCTCCTCCTCACCCTCCTCCTCTTCGTTCTTCTTCTCTTCTCTCTTCTTCTCTTCGCTCTTCTTCTCTTCGTTCTTCTTGTCTTCGTTCTTCTTCTTTCCGCTCGACTTCCTCTCGCTCTTCTTCCTTCCTTCGCCCTTTCCCTTCAGCTTCTCCGGCATCTTCCGCCCCCTCGGCTTCCCCTCGGGTGCCCCCCTTCCCATCGCCATCGTTCTCCCACCCGCTCCCTTCACGCCTTCCGTTGCGTCGCCCCTTCGTCCTTCGCTCCTCTCCTCCGAGGCTCCGGACGCAACGATTATGCGTTTCCCGAAGGCTCCTGCGGGCGGGATGGCCCTTGACCGTCCCTCGGTCCCCCCGGAGGCGCCGGGGCGGTCCAAGGGGGTCGCTCCTCCCTTGAGCCACCATCTCGTCGATCATTCGTCGACCATCGATCCTCCCTTCTCGGGGGACGATAGTCCTGTCTTCCCCGGGTGGGGAAATCTGATCGGTTCCGGTCGTTGGATCTCCACTGTGTGTTTAAAGGCCCCTCCAGGTAGATATTCTCCAGGAGCTCCAGGAACTCCCTCGCGGTCCTCGTCTGTTGGCTACGGACTGCCGATCGTACCTCCTCATCGAAATGACGAGCGAGACACCGGATGATTTCTTCATCCGTCTTCTTCTCGGCGAGATCCCGGGCGTTTCCGAGCATCAGAGCCGCGTATTCGGCCTTGGTGCGACTCTGCTCGTGCGCACGGTAGCACCCGAACTCGAGGTTTCGCCGAACCTTATGCTGCATCTCCCGCGTCCAGTACCGACCCGTGAATGCCTCCTTAAACGATTCCATGTCGGTGATTTCTTCCCTGATGAGGTGCCACCAGTCCTCTGCGGTGCCCTTGAGCGCCTCAGCCAGCACGCACCTCAACTCCATCCCTGCTGTTGCGTAATGGTCCTCCAGGTCGTGGAGAAAAGCCATGGGTCGCTGTTTCCCATCCGCTCGGAAGACCGGTATCTTCCTCTTCACCGTCTGGATACGGGTGACTCCTCCACCATCCCCGAAGGTCGTCCCGAACGTGAGGTTACTTTCCATCGCTCGGGGACGCTGCTCAAGTTGCGCAATCCTTGCACCATGCTCCTCTAAAGTGGCCTGGTTACGTCGGATCCGCTCCACAGCCTCCTGGATGCCCTTCCGGATATCCTCCCGGGTGACGATCGCCTCTGCGGCCTGCTCCTGCAAGGCTGCGCTCGTCTCTCGCTGTGCGTCTTCCGCCCTCTTAAACCTCCGGTCGAGTCGCTCCTCCAGACCTTGGAAGGTGACGGTAACCCAGGACCGGAGCTGATCTTGCGGGTCCTCCATCCTCCTCTCGCATGCCGCAAACTGCGTCCGCATCTCTTCCCGTATACCCCCGATGGCAGCCAACACCTGCGCCAGTGCCGGCTCTGTCTCCACCGGGGTTACCTCATCAGAGAGGGGGGTGTGTGTTGTGCCGTCCCCCTCCTCGCTATTCTCCCCCTCACTCCCCCCTATATTGGAGAGCCCCCCGATCGTTCGTCGGTTATTACGATCCCGTAGGAGCGCGTCTGCAGTCGTAGACTCCCACTGCAACGACACCCCCTCCGTCTCCCCCTCCTCAGGGGTCACCGTCGGTCTATCTCCCTCCATCACGGTTTGTCGGACAATTCTTCGTGCAAACCGTGACCTATATTCCATTCCCTATGTCCTACACCGGTTGACGCCCCCTCACCCACTCGAGTCCCTGTTCGGGCGCCAAATGTAACGGTATTTCCACCTTTTTCTACATATCCGTCGGGATAGACGGTAGTTCGGACTCGAGTAGGCAAAGAAACTAGTGAAACACGGTATAGAACGATGGTTCGGATATATTCTGTTAAGTACACGCCTTTTGGGTGGCAACCCGTCGTACAATGTGTATCCCTAGCGCTTCTCAGATGTTAAATCGCGATACGGTTGCGCCGAGCGCCTGTCGCATGACGACCCGCGAGACAGTTCCGCCGAGCGCCTGTCGTAAGACGACCCGCGATACAGCTACGTCCGGCCCGAGCCCCGGCGCTCGAGGGCCTCGCCCGACGCGACGCGGCCGCTGGACCGTGGAGAGAGGTCTAGGGTGGTGACTGGGACACCCGTCGCGGTCCGCTGTCCCCACCGTACTGACGAGAGCTCTTCCGTGGATCGAGGGAAGGCTCCTGCTGTCTCCTGAGGCCCTGATACTCTGGTCTCTCGATCGGCTCGCCTGGGCTTTTCCTACGGGCGTCCTCGTCCTTCTTCGGTGGTCTTGGTCGATCCTTCACTTGGCGGCTGGTGCTCCCTGAAACAGAGTGCCATTTCCGCGCTCGATCGGCTCTTTTTATACTGAATCACGGGCTCTTGCCTGCCCGTGATTCGTTCTTTTACGAACCCCTACTCGCTCCGGTCCAGTCGGTTTCCATATAGCTCGTTCTTTTCGAAGTCTAACCGCCCTAGGTTTGTTATGTTATTGTTTTCGTAGCTATGGGGAGTGTAACGGCGTCGGTACCGTTACAATACATAATATATATGAGGCGATATTCCTGATCTATCCAGATTTTAAAAGTCTCATTTTTTGATTGACTTCAAATTTGCAGGGTATGTTTGTCTGTACAATGTGCAGTTACCCACCAATTTTTAGACCTCTACGATCATCCTTTTTCGAGTGACAGGGGATAAAAGTTCTAAACACATCAATTTTCGACGCTCGCACCCGTAACTTTGAGTGGCCGTAACTCCCTTTCTGGAGGACCTAAATTAAATTCCAAGGGGTGTTTTGGAAAGCGGTTTTTACGTTTTTTCAGGTTATTAAAATTGTTTTTAGTTTTGTTTACATTTTCGTAAAAAAATTGCAAAGTGAAGTGTTTAAACAATTTTTTTCGCTCTTCGGGCACTTTTTTTAAAAAATATTTTTAAAAGAAAGCTTGGTTTTTTCGCATCGAAAACATATTTTTTGATCGTGAACACCGTAGAAGTGTGGGAGTTGTACGGTGCTATCCGAGCGGAGGGAGTGCTTATGCGCTCGGACGAGCCGCCCAGGCCTGTTTTCGATGCGAAAAAAGCTAAGCTTTCATTTAAAAATGTTTTCAAAAAAATCAAAGGTGCCCGAAGAGCAAAAAAAATTGTTTTAACATTTCACTTCATAATTTGATTATGAAAATTCCATTTGAAAAATATGTATATTTAATAGTTTGGAACAACATAAAAGTCGCTTTCCAAGCCACCCCTTAAAATTTCATTTTGCTCTTTTAGAAAGGGAGTTATACCGCGCCGGAGCGTAGCAAGCACGATTTCTGCTTGGATCGAACCGTACAACTCCCACACTTCTACGGTGTTCACAATCAAAAAATATGTTTTCGATGCGAAAAAAACCAAGCTTTCTTTTAAAAATATTTCAGAAAAAAAGTGCCCGAAGAGTGAAAAAAATTGTTTAAACATTTCACTTTGCAATTTGTTTATGAAAATGTAAACAAAATTAAAAACGATTTTAATAACCTGAAAGAACGTAAATACCGCTTTCCAAAACACCCCTTGGAATTTAATTTAGGTCCTCCAGAAAGGGAGTTACGGCCACTCGAAGTTGCGGGTGCGATCGTCGAAAAGTGATGTGTTTAGAACTTTTATCCCATGTCACTCAAAAAAGGATGATCGTAGAGGTCTAAAAATTGTCGGGTAACTGCTCATTGTATAGACAAACATACCCTGCAAATTTGAAGCCAATAAAAAAATGTGACTTTTAAAGTCTGGACAGATCAGGAATCCCGCCTCATATATTTGACTGTGTCAAAAAAACAATTTTTTTTGTCTTGGATTGCACGGTTGTTATAGCTAGAGTTTGGCCTAAAAAAAATTCTCGCAAAGAGCACACTCGAAAATGTTTTTTTGGCCCGTCGCAAGGGGGGGTCTCCTTTCCCCTTTAAACAAGATAGGAAAAATACATTCCTCGCTTGTTTTAATACCTGGCCCGTAAAAACTACTGGAACAAAGTCCGCCGCATACCATTCTCTAGGGAATTGAAGTTCCTTGAAAAAGTATTTGAGCCTTAAGTAAAAAAACTTAATATCTCTAAGACATACAGGCATTTGAAACCGATTTTCGACGAAAATTCGTCTTCAAACGAGTTTCACAGCCAAACTACACGATAAATGTACAGATACATTTTAGAGACAATTGAATTCTCTACAAAAAAGGTATTCAGTGAAAATAGCCTTAATCCAACAATTTACAATTCACAGCTCCTGCAAGTTCATTATATGAAAAAAAAAATGTTTCACCTATTCGGTGATAATTATTGATTATTAAAATTTAGACATCCTAGAATTAACGTAGAAAATCATTACTTAAAATGAATAGCACCTTTCATCAATGAAAATATATTTCCACTTTTCGATACAAGAGTTGTTGTAGGAATTCTAGAACTTTCATAAAACAAATAATATTTCACATGGAAAAACAACGTGTAAATCGTTGAGGAACAATATTGAAGTCACATCATCCATGCCCGACATTTGCGGCGAGAGCGGGTGGAAAAGAATTTTCTTGTCTCGTCGCACATGCGTGAAACGGCGGGTTTTCAACGGGGGTCGGACAAAAAAAAATGTTGCGATAACTGCTCGGCGATGTTGATTAGATGGTAATTTTGAACGTTGGCGCGGGAACAGAGCTGAGTCTTAGAAACTCACCCGATTGGCCGAACGTCAGAACGACGCGCTATTGGTTGCGTCAGCTTGAGCCTAGAAAAAGAAGAGCTGGAAGGGGCACGGAACTGTGAATGACGACGCGTTCTCTATAGTTGATGTCTATAAGCGAAAAGTTCAACCATGCCACCATTGAATAAGATGGCATTTGGTGGGATGTACGAGTTCAAAGATCGATAAACGGAAACTGCCTACTAATCGACAGGTGTTGAAGGCTTTTTTGATCATCATAATATTTTGAAGCGGACTATTCACGAGAGTGCTATGAAGATTGCAGACGAAGTCAACATTATTTGGAGTCGAACCGGAATAATAGTACATCCAATTTATGTAGCGATAAAAAAAGTAAAACAGCTCTATCGCGAATGGTACAGATTATCGAAGAGTAAAACATGGAAAGGATCGCTGACGCATAGAGTGAAAGAAAAACAATTCGGAGAAAAATTAGATAAATTATTTGATATTGCTCTTGAGAGATCTTTCATCATGCTAACGGAGAATCAAAAACGATTTCGAATTAATCAGCGAAATCAAACTCGCCCTAGTCCCGTACCAATAGATTTGTTCCCAGCCCAAATTAATTGTACAACGATTTCAGTTGAAAGTGAAGAAGGTAGAGCAATCTTATACATGACCTGAACAGTGTTGTTCATAACAACTTGTCCTTCTTGATGAATTCATCGATACAATTATTATTTCACAGAATTGAGTAGAGGTTGTGATCTGCAACTTTTGGGACAAGGGAAGGTACACGGGAAAAATTAACAAAATAAGGAGAATTAAAGAAGGGGTTTGAATCATAAAATAGGCGTAATTTATTAAACGCAAATAAAAATAACAAAAGGTTGTGCAGACGAGATAGCTGCCTCGATCCGAGGTTCAACTACAATGCAACAAAAAAGAATAATTTGGGGATGGGCGCCAGTCGTTTAGACGGAAACGACACCGTAATTCAATTTACAAAAACAATTAAAAATAGAAATTAAACGATAGCTCAGCGGCTCATCGGGGAACAGGAGACAGGTTCAGGGGTGGGGAGGACAATCCTGCCTAACGGCTCTTGTACCGAAGTACCTCGACACAGCGGGAAAGCATGGAACACGGGACGGACGGGAATTCGGTGAAAGGAGAGAAGAATAAACGGGGAAAAATTGTGAACGGGGAAAAAATAATAAACAGGGAGAAATTGCGAACTTTGGGATGGAGGGACCGGGTATAAAAATCGGGTACTTACGCAATAAAAAAATTACCCACACGCGTGGTCTCAAAGAGAGATTCGCTCGCTCGCTCCTTAATCTAAGACAATCGGACCCGAAGTGATAAAATTGCCGGCTTCTGCCGGGTCTTTCGGTCTTCGCGGTTCCCTGACTTTTTAACTGCGAACAAAATAACCGCGACAAAATATCCGGGACACAATAACCAAAACATACAATAACCGCACGCCAAAATAACCGAGCGATAAAACAACGGACGGATAACCAAAGGACAAAATAACCGCAGAAAACTAAAATAAAAATTAATGATGACAATGAAAAATCGTGAAAATTCATTTTTTTTATATACCAATGCAAATTAAAGATAAATAACACCGATACATAAACATCGATTAAGTTCATTATCATTTATCAAATTAATATTGAATAACAATGATAAATAATTCAATTTCAACTTTCGAATTTTAGAACACATTTCATGAGATATTGCAATATCGAATTGATAATAAATAGCAATGATACGATAATATCGATAAATCACAATTTCCAAACGCATTTTTTGACAACAACAATAAATAAATAATAAATTACAAAAATAAATTAACATTTATCAATAATAATAATTTACAATTCTAAAACCGCACTTTAGGAGATATTGCAATATCAAACTAATAATGACTAAGAATAAGGCGTTAACATGAATAAATAATAATTTATAATTTCAAACCGCAGGCAATATTTCTTAAGTAACACAAAATATTGTCGGCCCATAATCATTCACCACCCTACAAATGCGTTCATCGAAATTACGGTACGCTTGTCGGCGCTGTACTGCGCTGAACGTGTGCAAGTGGAACACACACACACACACACACACACACACACACACACACACACACACACACGCACACACACACACACAAAATCAAAACATTTTACGATATTTCATGTATTCTCGGTTATTCTGTCGTCCGGTTATTTTCCCGTCGGATATTTTGTCGCGATTAATGGGCAGAAGCCAAATCCCCGGATATTTTGTCAACCGGTTTTTTTGACGTCCGGATGTTTTTCCGCGGTTATTTAGTCGCGATTATTTTGTCGCAGTTATTTCATCGTAGGTTATTTTGTCGTCCGGAGATTCCGGTTTTTTTGTCGCGGTTATTTTGCCCGCGGTTAAACAGTCGTGTCACCGGTCTTCGCTGGGGTGGGAAGGGGGCCTCGCGTGATCGCGAGCCGCGCGCATTTTTTTTTTTTAGCCTAGTATTGGCTCGTCCCTCTATGGGGACCTGTGCCACTCTCTTCTTTAAGGTAGTTCTGGAGGTACACGTATCAGCTAAAAGTTTCGACCGCAGCGTACAGTAAAACCCAATCTCATATGATGCCGTCGGTCGAAAACTTTTGACAGAGCTTGTACTCTCTGCACGGCCTACACAATGTCACCTCGTGCATGGATAGGCTCCCTACATACATAGAGCGCGGCGCTGAAAACGCGGCAACAGCGCAATTTTCCAGTATTATAGAAACTTCAAACGTATCAGTGTCCGTGAATTTTTATCAACAAATTATTGAGATAATGTCGAGCCGAGTGAGGTCAAGGGTCGGTATGCGAAAAAAAAAAATCTTGATCACAAATTGAAAGCTGTTGCGGCTGTGTCGAGCGAATGCTGCTAAACGCGATAGCCTCAACGACCATAACCTCGATCAGCAACAGAAGTTTGCTGTCGAGGGGCGACGGATTGTGGATTTAAAATATCTTTCTGAGCATTTAAAGTGCATTCAGTGTAAAAAAGATATTTTTTTAAGAAAAGCAGTGGAAGAAACCCGAATGGGTTTAAGTTCGATTTTACATATTTCTTGCGACAAGTGCTCGGCTATAACCCAAGTTCGCACAGGCAAAACACACATCACAGCTAAGAATAATAGACATTCTGATGTGAATACCAAAGCTGTATTAGGTAAGTTATTTTTTACATTATGAAAAATATAGGGATGAATATGAAAATAAGCATAACATAAAAATTAATTTTACAGGTGCGGTACATTCTGGCATTGGGGAGACTGCTCTCAACAAATTATTAAATTGTCTGAACATTCCGACCATTGATTCTCATGTGTACAAGAAATATGAGCGGGAAATTGGTCCAGCATTGGAAGCAGTAGCGAAAGATTCATGCCGGAGAGCTGCTGAAGAAGAAAGAAAATTAGTGACAGAGAATATGGAAAAGTTATGTCAGGAATTGTAAGTTTCCTACCAAAAAATGTGGAAAAAACCTCTCATTGAATTGTACAAAGTAAGACAGCGCATGAGCTCGCAATGGTTTTTTTAAAGACTTGGCGCCAAGCCGCTGTCTTGTGTGGCTCTTGGTTTCTGTTACTGCGATGAATTTTCATGTCGCTGCGCGATGAAAAATTCATCGCAGTGAAAAAATTTGTCATGTCGCTGCGATGATGGTCAATAAAGAAAAAAAAATTGGAATAAAATTGAACTTTATCAATTATTGACACTGTTTTCCGTTTCCTTCATTATTAGGCCACAAGATGTAGTCGACGAGATTTATCCTTTCATGCGAATCCTTCATCCTTC
>CAXAQZ010000878.1:122491-142491 GCA_963971145.1 Sussaba pulchella
TTAGACTCGAAAAATTCAGGAAAAAAAATGTTCACGACGCTTACGTAAAAATGCAACTTTTTTGTCTGAAACATTTTTCTGCTTAATCGTATGCTTTCAAGATATACTTACTTACTTACCTACTTAAAAAATTTCGATATTTTGGAAAACTTAAAAAAATGCGATCCAAAAATTTTGAAAAAATGTACACTACTCTCTTTCATATAATTAAACAATGTGACAAAGTTTCAATTTTTTTGAGAACGGACAACTTTTTGACCGCTCGAAACCGCATGGAATGCCTCATATATGAATATATATATATATATAGAAATATATATATATATATATTGTTACGTCCGGAGTATTGCACCGACTATTAAAATATATTTAATTACACAAATATAATCTTTTCTACATTTTTCCGAATCAACGTGCGAGTGGGCAACCGTCGGAGATCCCACGGTAGGACGTCTACGAATTTCGCTGACGTATGGGATCTCACGGTAGCCGGAGGAGACGGTGCACATCTCGGTGACGTGCCGTGCCACCGCGGATTGTTATCTCGTTCGCGCTTTGATTCATAATATGTGCAGGGCACTACTTTAATTCCAATTTTCAAGCAGTTGGTTGTAATCCGCGGCTTGACCATGTTGGTCATGTCCGCTCAAACATAAAAGTCAACTCCGCGGCTCGACCATGTTGGTCAACCGCGTAATATATCAAAAGTATTCAAAAGTTTGGAACAAATAAATACATTGTTATAGTTTATTAATTTGGCCACGACACGCTTACTTCATTCTTTCAAATATCCATAAATAAAGTTATACACAATCCATCCTTAACCCGGACACTCGCTCCTATCCCTAGTGGGCACATTCCCACTTAAAACGGAGCAAACAACAACGTTTAATATGTTGCGTCTGACGTCACTCCCGCGCATCGCATAAACCCAGGACGTAACAATATATATATGGGGCAGGCCAGGCCAACTCAGCCAGCTGACAACCTTCTATCCTCCGATCAGGTCGATAATTTTTTTTTAGTATCTTTAGGGTCCTACGACTTTACTAATTTTTTTTCAGATTTTTAAGACCCCCCCTTCCCCTCGCCCCACCCGATATACAGAAATGGGGCAACCCACGCTATTTCAGATGGCTGATTCCCCGATGCGGTCGATGATTTTTTTTAAGTATCTTACGGATCCTACGACCTCACTAATTTTTTTAAAGATCTTTTCGACCCCCCCTTCCCCTCACCCTGACCCCCCCAATTTTTTTTTAAGAGGGAACGGCTATTTCGCCATTTTTCGATTGAATGAAATTTTTTTCCCAGATACCTTATCGAAATTGAAGAACTTTTTTCATAAAATTGAAGTGGAACTATTGTTTCTAATATTTTATTTTAATTTTTTTTTCATTTTGAAAAAATTCCACTTTTTCCGAAATTTTGATATGATCATGGTTTCCTATTTAAAAAAAAAAAGAAATATAAAATATCTCTTGCGAAAAATCGATATTTCGATTCCGTTAGAAGATATTCCGATTAGAAATCAGAATGACAAGGTTAGCTCGTCTCACGGGGGGGAAAATGGATGTTCTATAGAAAATAATCGGAATATCGATTTCTTGCAAAGAGATTTTATATTTCTTTTTTTTTTTAAATAGAAAACCATGATCATATATTAAAATTTCGGAAAAAGTAGAATTTTTCAAAATTGAAAAAAAGTTAAAATAAAATATTAGAAACAATAGTTCCACTTCAATTTTATAAGAAAAATTATTCACTTTCGATAAGGTATCTGGGAAAAAAATTTCATTCAATTGAAAAATGGCGAAATAGCCGTTCCCTCTTGATAAAAAAAATTGGGGGGGTTGGGGTGAGGGGAAGGGGGAGTCGAAAAAATCTTTAAAAAAATTAGTGAGGTCGTAGGACCCTAAAGATATTAAAAAAAAATCATCGACCGCATCGGGGAATCAGTCATCTGAAATAGCGTGGGTTGCCCTATTTCTGTATATCGGGTGGGGTGAGGAGAAGGGGAGGTCTAAAAAATCTGAAAAAAAATTAGTAAAGTCGTAGGACCCTAAAGATACTAAAAAAAAATTATCGACCTGATCGGAGGATAGAAGGTTGTCAGCTGGCTGAGTTGGCGTGGCCTGCCCCATATATATATATTCATATATATATATATATTTTCATAAAAAATGATAATTTGTTAATGATAATATATTAACTAGCATATATTTGATGAATTTTATATTTAAAATACGTAGGTATTCGAAATAAAAATAAAAAAAATAAGAAAAAAAAATTTGTCACGGTAAGGATCGAACTGGGGACCTTCCGATTACTGATTTTGCTCGCTGCCCGCTCGGCTACTCGGCCAGTTGGAAAGAGCGTTTCGTTAGTCATTTTTGCAGTCTCCACTTCACGTACCCTTGTAAGACCGATAGTTGTTAATAGAAATGACGAATAACAACGAAAGTGTTCCCATATATGGAACAAACCGTCTTTTCATTTTATTTGAAAATACTTTATAATTTATAATTTAACGTTTCAATGTTAAATACGTTGATATGCTTTGTCATGTAGAAAAAAATACTATTGTAACACATATTATACCAGTCGAAGAAAGAGATGACATTTTGTTAGTAAAATATCAAGAAAAAACTAATATTAATCAACTGATCAGAATTGGAAATTATCTCTGTAAAAAACCCAATAATTGTAATCAAATTTGGTAAATATATTGCATCAATACATAATTTATTAACTTTTAATAAACAATCTTTTGATTTACCTGCTTCCATACGGGAATGGAACCAAAGAAAACTGTTTCTATATCTAATCACATATAAAGCCATATAATAGTAATTTCCTGACGAGTGTGCAGAAAATGTGTGTCGCACGAGTGGCGTATACATTTTTATGGCACAAGTTGTGTAAAACCGCACTTTTACGCACAGCGTGCCATAAAGATATATGAAAGATTCCACGTGAAACCGGCCACTTCTGACCCGACCGGTGTTCGATTTGGATCAAATTTTTTTTCCTCAAAGTTCATGCTGACGACAACATTTGACAATTTTTTTAGATTTTTGCCGGCATTATTTATTTAGTAATGAATTCTTGAAAATGTCGTCAGCCGATTTTTCAACTGCGAATATCCAAGGCAAGATATCCAAATTTAATGGTTCGCACGTCAAAATATGCGGAATAAGGTCATCTTTTAGAAAAAAATATTCAAAAATTTTTTTACTGTTATATATATTACTTTTTTTACATCTAAATTACTAAAATCGACTTTCTGAAAAAACACCATCGTTTTTTTTTCGAAATTTTTTATCCAGATTCCTTGTCCGATTGTCGAAATTTTGAGCCCTGAGTGAGAGTGGCAAATTCATATTTACTATTTTTTCACGAATTTCAAAGTTTATTGAAATTGGAAAACTACAAACTTCAATGAATATTCCACGAGTGTAGATAACAATTGAAGTCAAAATCATTCATTTTCGAGTCAAGCAATTCGATTAATCAATTTATTCAGGTTTAAATGATCGTAAAAGATTTCGATTCGGCAGAAGATGAATAATTTTTTACGTGAACTCTTTAATCCTTAAATGTAGATGAATATTTAGTTGTTTGCGATTTCGCGGAAAATGACGCGTTTGTCGTCCAAGATACCGCACCAGGATTTCACTGGAATAATAACTAAGCAACGATATTTCCGGTCGTGATTTACTCGAGACGGAATGCTCAATCACCGCAGCTTGGTAATATTATCGGACTGCAACCACCATAATGAAAAATTATTAGAAACTTTGCTAAGACACTATCTACGCCGACTAGAGTTTATTATTTTTCGGATGGTGCACCGCAGCAATTTGAAAATTATACTAACTTCGTCAACTTATATCACCATGAAGAAGATTTCAGGATTCAAACGGAGTGGCATTTTTTCACGACCACTCAAGGTAAAGGGCCATTCGGAGGTGTGGGAGGAACGGTAAAAAGATTGGCAGCCCGAGCAAGTTTGCAATTACCATCGAATCAACAAATACCTACCCCGCACGAGTTCTTCGAATGGGCTTCAAGATCAATCACATTGCCAAATATAGAGGTCAAATTTTCACCTCAAGCGGATTATGAAGCAGCTGGCAAACAACTCAAATCACATTCTAGAGCGGCCAAACGGATACCAGAAACACAGAGAATACATCACATAATTCCAGAACCGAACAAAAGAGTTCACGTAAAAAATTATTCATCTTCTGCCGAATCGAAATCTTTTACGATAATTTAAACCTGAATAAATTGATTAATCGAATTGCTTGACTCGAAAATGAATGATTTTGACTTTAATTTTTATCTACACTCGTGGAATATTCATTGAAGTTTGTAGTTTTCCAATTTCGATAAACTTTGAAATTCGTGAAAAAATAGTAAATATGAATTTGCCACTCTCACTCAGGGCTCAAAATTTCGACAATCGGACAAGGAATCTGGATAAAAAATTTCGAAAAAAAAACGATGGTGTTTTTTCAGAAAGTCGATTTCAGCAGTTTAGATGTAAAAAAAGTAATATATGGGGCGTTCCATGGCATTTCGGGTAGTCGCGTACCCTTGACTCAACATTTTTGCCCCACGATTTTTTTCATTAATTTACATCGAAAATGAAGAGACACGTGTTTCGGGGTTTGCCGCTTTCAGCGCCCGCTAATGAGATGCAGTAGATTGAAGGTTTCCAATTATTGACGATATTTCGAATTTCAAATCGATATATCTCGACAACCGCCAATAATAATTAAAAAAACCAAGGGAGCTTTTTCTTTTGTCTCTACACGGTCTATGCAATAAAAATAAGTACAATTATGTTGCACTGTTTGAACTGTTATTAATTAACAATTAATCGATTAAACATTGAATATCTCAAGAAACACCTATTTGATTTTTCTTATTTTTTTTCTCCTAAATTCTATGAATAAAAACGAAACGATTGAGACCAGTGTCTATTTGGCTATGGACTTAGTTTAGAAGTTACAGATTTTTTTGTGATAAAAAACAGGTTTAATTCGGTTCATTTCTCAGCGATAATTCATATTGCACCGGGAACTATTGGCCGCTCGTTGTAACGAAAATGGTAACATATATACGCATACATAAGCATATATTAGTATACAGATATAAATATATGGGGGATTCAACGGTGAAACCGGAAGCTGCATACCGTCGAATCAACATTTTTGACCCACGATTTTTTATGTTGATATACGTCGAAAATGAAGAGACAAGTGTTTCGGGGTTTGACGTTTTTAGAGCCCGTTATTGAGATGCAATGGAATTAAGTTTTTCAATTATTGACGATATTCGGTATTTCAAATCGATATGTCTCAACAACGGCCAATGATAAATTAACCAGGTAAGCTTTTTTTTGTCTTCACACGGTCTTTGCGATAAAGATATGTACAATTATGTGACACCGTTTGGACTGTTATTAAGCAACAATTAATCGTCTAAATATTGAATATCTCGAAAAACAGCCATTTTATTTTCCTCTGTTTTACTCCTTGAATAAAAACAAAAAGACGCCGCTCAATTTTTCCGTTGGCTTCATTTCGGAGTTACAGCTTTTTTCGTCATAAAAAACACGTTCAATCATTACTACCGTTAATTATATATATACTAGGGTGGGTCAAAAAAATCGACTATTTTTTTTTTTACTTCGTACTCTGAAAAATAGGTTACTAGACACCTCTAGAAAATTCACACCAAATATGAGCTTTTCATTGTAATGCGAAGGTCCTCCGCCTCACAGTTTTTTATTTTTTATGCAGTATTAGAAAAAAAAATTCATATCGCTCTATCAACTGTTTGTTCAAAATATCCTCCCCCATATACTTGTAGGAAATTGACCGCTCTCCAAAAAAGGTCTCTTGCAACTTTTTCGTAAACGTCACTGTTTGAAAGATATTACAGGTTAAAGTTTAATAACTTTTAGACAAATTTCTGTTTTGCTTATGAATTTTATAACTCGTTAACGAAAAATCATTATGGCAAGCCGAATGCTTAGTTTCGTAGGAAATTAACTGCTCTACAAAAATGGTCCTTTATGATTATTCGATTGAATTAAGCGTTTAAAAGATATTCATCGTCGAACTTCAAAGCACGCTAATTATAACAGTTTTTGATTAATAATTCGGAAAAATTTTATTTAGTTTAGGCGTTTCAGGGAAATTTATACAAATTTGAGTTTCTATGAACAGAGAAATGTTTTAAACTATTTTTCTAATTTTTTTTTTAGTCGTAAGCATGTTTGGTTACATCGAAAAAAAAATTAGTGCATTATTTCTGACTTAGAGTCAATGATTCATTAAATCTTGAAAAAATAACGTTTTTGTTAGAAATTTATTATGAAAAGTATTAATCTTAAAGAAAAAAAATGTTCAATTTTTTTCTTAAAAAGTTTTTTTATTTGATTATTAATGATAATTAAATAAAAAAACTTTTTAATAACAAATTGAACTTTTTTTTTATCAATAATAATTAAATAAAAAAACTTTTAAATAACAAATTGACCATTTGTTTTCTTTAAGATTAATACTTTTCATAATAAATTTCTAACAAAAACGTTAATAAAATTCATAAGCAAAACAGAAATTTGTCTAAAAATGATTAAACTTTAACCTTTAATATCTTTCAAACAGTGACGTTTACGAAAAAGTTGCAAGAGACCTTTTTTGTAGAGCGGTCAATTTCCTACAAGTATATGGGGGAGGATATTCTGAACAAACAGTTGATAGAGCGATATGAGTTTTTTTTTCTAATACTGCATAAAAAATAAAAAACTGTGAGGCGGAGGACCTTCGCATTAAAATAAAAAGCTCATATTTGGTGTGAATTTTCTAGAGGTGTCTAGTAACCTATTTTTCAGAGTACGAAGTAAAAAAAAAAATAGTCGATTTTTTTGACCCACCCTAATTATACATATATAATAACGAATATTGTCAATAATTGAAAAACTTAATTCCATTGCATCTCAATAACGGGCTCTAAAAACGTCAAGCCCCGAAACACTTGTCTCTTCATTTTCGACGTATATCAACATAAAAAATCGTGGGTCAAAAATGTTGATTCGCCGGTATGCAGCTTCCGGTTTTACCGTGGAATCCCCCATATACTCATATCTGTATACTAATATATGCTTATGTATGCGTATATATGTTACCATTTTCGTTACAACGAGCGGCCAATAGTTCCCGGTGCAATATGAATTATCGCTGAGAAATGAACCGAATTAAACGTGTTTTTTATCACAAAAAAATCTGTAACTTCTAAACTAAGTCCATAGCCAAATAGAGACTGGTCTCAATCGTTTCGTTTTTATTCATAGAATTGAGGAGAAAAAAAAATAAGAAAAATCAAATAGGTGTTTCTTGAGATATTCAATGTTTAATCGATTAATTGTTAACTAATAACAGTTCAAACAGTGCAACATAATTGTACTTATTTTTATTACATAGACCGTGTAGAGACAAAAGAAAAAGCTCCCTTGGTTTTTTTAATTATTATTGGCGGTTGTCGAGATATATCGATTTGAAATTCGAAATATCGTCAATAATTGGAAACCTTCAATCTACTGCATCTCATTAGCGGGCGCTGAAAGCGGCAAACCCCGAAACACGTGTCTCTTCATTTTCAATGTAGATTAATGGAAAAAATCGTGGGGCAAACATTTTGAGTCAAGGGTACGCGACTACCCGGAATGCCATGGAACGCCCCATATGTTTCCGCGTCGTTGGCCATTACATTGATTTGGCCGTCGGTGTTGATGGTTTTATATGTGTAGGCACTTCTGTTGACAATTCTCTCGAGGCTCTTCTCTAGATCGGTAATAGATTTTACGTGCGGGATAAATATCGGTGGTGGTTTCGGAGTTCTCACACTTTCCTCGTGTGTGTTTTCGTCGCCTTGGTCATTGTTATGATTATCGCGCACTGACTCGTTTCGGTTACTAAGAGCGGTAAATCTATTATTGCACGGGATTTGGTGTCTCTCTTCGCTAATACTTTCAGTTGTACTCGATTTTCTACGACGTTTTCTAGGAACAAGTTGCCATGTCGGTGCATCGCCTCCGGTGTCGCGGGTATTAGAGTTTCTTGATAGAACGACTCGTATGGTGCGCTCATTATCGGGGTTATGTAATGAGGATTGTGTTAGTTCTGCGTTAGGATTAGAGATCGATGTCGATGCAGTTAGTGCAGGATACGGCAGCCCATTGTTAGGAGGATCTGGCTCTAGTTCCATGCAGTGATGCCAGATGCCGGGATTTTTTCCCGATTTGCTACCCTTTCCAGCTCCGCTTCAGCACTTCGCCGGCCCCGCCCACAGGTGACGTGAACGAGACGAGGCCAATAGCGTCATTGTGACGCCCCGCCCACCTAAACGTTCTTTGTTTGCGCACCAATTTTAAAAATGTATATCGAAACAACATCAACAAGTAGTAATCGCGAAATGGTTCTTGATTACAGACGAATAAAAAAATCGTTATGCTGAGTAATGTTTTTTTTAATCATCATAGCTACCTACTAAGAAAATAAGTCGCATAATTGAATTTATAATGCTACTTCAAGCTGGCACTTAACCTCTCTCACCCACATAATCGCTGCTTCAAGCTGTCACCTAGCTTCGTTACCCATATCGGAGCTAGCATCGTTGGCTCGGCGCCACGTTGTCTTACAACTGACACGAACCAATCAAATCTCGTCGGGTACGCTGCTTGCGCGCCAAAGTTTGATTGTGAATATTTTCACCTACGTCAACAAGCATTCATCATAAAGGCATTTACGATAATTGATGCATCAAAAGATTGTAATATTCTATAACATCAATTGCAATGAATATAACTGGTGCTTAAATGACATTTTCTGACGTGTGGCTATCTGATTCCTCGATAAAAATGATTTATTTTTACGAACGATCGTCATTTTCTTACCGATGTGGTTTCGTATACGACAACAGATGTCAGATAGATCGCTTCGAGCCGAAAAGACAGTCTAGAGGCGCAACGGTAGACTAACGCTTCGTACCGCTATTTGCTGCATACAATGACGTGGGCGGGGTCAGCAAGCTCTCTCTCCTCAAGCGCTGCTCCTAAACAGGCATGGAGGTGGCATTTTTCGGAAGTCACTTCCCCTGAATCTGGCATCACTGGTTCCATGTCCCCTTCGCCCTCTTCGTCACTCTCGTTGTTTTCGTCCATGCGTCCGTATAACGAAGTTCTATTCACTATGGTAGGTACTGTATCGTTACAGAAACACCGGTTAATCGTAAGCAGACTTAAGGTAGTTCTGGAGGTACACGTATCAGCTAAAAGTTTCGACCGCAGCGTACAGTAAAACCCAATCTCATATGATGCCGTCGGTCGAAAACTTTTGACAGAGCTTGTACTCTCTGCACGGCCTACACAATGTCACCTCGTGCATGGATAGGCTCCCTACATACATAGAGCGCGGCGCTGAAAACGCGGCAACAGCGCAATTTTCCAGTATTATAGAAACTTCAAACGTATCAGTGTCCGTGAATTTTTATCAACAAATTATTGAGATACACTCGACTCTCTCTATAACGAAATTCGCTATAGCGAACGCTCCCTATAACGAACGCTCGATCGCTCTCCATAACGAACAGAATGCCTTCCCCGCTGCCCCCACTATTTTCTCGACAGAGCCCGCGTAAATTTAAATCAGTATCCCACATTGGTCGATTTGAATGATAAAATTCGTTCAAAATTCTGCTGCCAGCATGGAAAATAAATGTAAATGGTCGTTCTCAAGCGTGATGAAATTTTAAACATCATGGAGTATAGAAATCGCAAAGATATTTCAATTGATTACAAACCTTTCGACTGATCGAATCCATACTTGCGTTGACAGTTAGCGGTTAAGCCCAGACCGGCTGGGATAGGCTGCATGTTGCTGCACAGACCATCTGTCAACGGAGCGACGCCATTGGTTGTGGACGTCCGAAGGGTAGGGGCCCCTCTCGCGTTCGTTATAGGGAACGGTTTGGTTCCGAGCCGTTCGTTATACGGAGAGTCGAGTGTAATGTCGAGCCGAGTGAGGTCAAGGGTCGGTATGCGAAAAAAAAAAATCTTGATCACAAATTGAAAGCTGTTGCGGCTGTGTCGAGCGAATGCTGCTAAACGCGATAGCCTCAACGACCATAACCTCGATCAGCAACAGAAGTTTGCTGTCGAGGGGCGACGGATTGTGGATTTAAAATATCTTTCTGAGCATTTAAAGTGCATTCAGTGTAAAAAAGATATTTTTTTAAGAAAAGCAGTGGAAGAAACCCGAATGGGTTTAAGTTCGATTTTACATATTTCTTGCGACAAGTGCTCGGCTATAACCCAAGTTCGCACAGGCAAAACACACATCACAGCTAAGAATAATAGACATTCTGATGTGAATACCAAAGCTGTATTAGGTAAGTTATTTTTTACATTATGAAAAATATAGGGATGAATATGAAAATAAGCATAACATAAAAATTAATTTTACAGGTGCGGTACATTCTGGCATTGGGGAAACTGCTCTCAACAAATTATTAAATTGTCTGAACATTCCGACCATTGATTCTCATGTGTACAAGAAATATGAGCGGGAAATTGGTCCAGCATTGGAAGCAGTAGCGAAAGATTCATGCCGGAGAGCTGCTGAAGAAGAAAGAAAATTAGTGACAGAGAATATGGAAAAGTTATGTCAGGAATTGTAAGTTTCCTACCAAAAAATGTGGAAAAAACCTCTCATTGAATTGTACAAAGTAAGACAGCGCATGAGCTCGCAATGGTTTTTTTAAAGACTTGGCGCCAAGCCGCTGTCTTGTGTGGCTCTTGGTTTCTGTTACTGCGATGAATTTTCATGTCGCTGCGATAAAAATTCATCGCAGTGAAAAAATTTGTAATGTCGCTGCGATGATGGTCAATAAAGAAAAAAAAATTGGAATAAAATTGAACTTTATCAATTATTGACACTATGTTTTCCGTTTCCTTCATTATTAGGCCACAAGATGTAGTCGACGAGATTTATCCTTTCATGCGAATCCTTCATCCTTCCACTAAAACTGATCTTTTATATTATAAAAATATATATAATATATAATATATATATATATAATATATTATATATATATATATATATATGGGGAAAGCCCGCTCAATTCGAACGGGTCAAAACCCTCACCCCTTCAGAAATGGTTGGCAATTTTTTATTCAGTTTGGGGTAACCCAAAAACATCTCTTGATTTTTTTGGAAATTTTCACACCGCCCCCTCCCCCTTAGAAAAATTAAAAGAATGGAAAATAAGAGAAATCAGACTGAGCGATATTTTCAAAATCGATGAATTTTTTTTCATGTATTCTGTGCTCGAAAAAATCAAGTTTCTATATATATTCAGCATGGGATCTTTTTTGCTTATATTTGATTTTTTAATTTTTATTTTTCGAAACTAGGAAAATTCCAACAAACATTAAAAATAATAATTTTGGTTTTTGCTTTTAAATCAATCAAAAATAAATCATTCTCGTGAAAAATTCGATATCTTGATTTTTTCGGCTTTAATATCGATTTATTTTATTTAGACATGGTTCTTGCATTTCCTCCAACCTGAACCTGGGTGAAAAAGGCAGAGCGATATTTTTAAAATCGATGAATTTTTTTGCATGTATTCTGTGCTCGAAAAAATCAATATTTCATATGAATTTAGAGTGGGATCTTTTTTGCTTTTATTTTAAAAAATTTTTTTTTTTTTCGGAACTATGAAAATTCCGACAAACATTAAGATTAATAATTTTAGTTTTTTTTCAAAAATCGATAAAAAATAAATCATTCCTATGAAAAAATCGATATCTTGATTTTTTCGGCTTGAATATCGATTTATTTTATTTGGACTTGTTTTTTGCATTTCCTCCAGTCTTTGAATTTTTTGAAGCCCCTTAGATACATCCTATCCTCTTACTGCACCTCCCTAACGTTTATATTACATTTTTTTAGGGACCTGGGGTTAGTTGCAAAATTATGGAATGAAAGAAAGGATGCTAAAAACAAAATTTTCATACAAACCCGGGTGAAAAAGGCAGAGCGATATTTTTAAAATCGATGAATTTTTTTTCATGTATTCTGTGCTTGAAAAAATCAATATTCTATATAAATTTAGAATGGGATCTTTTTTGCTTATATTTTATTTTTAATTATCAATTTTTGAAAACTATGAAAATTTTGACAAACTTAAAAAATGGAAATTTTAGTTTTTTTTTCGAAAATCAATTAAAAATAAATCATTCTTATGAAAAAATCGATATCTTGATTTTTTCGGCTCGAATATCGATTCATTTTATTTGGACTTGGTTTTTGCATTTCCTCCAGTCTTTGAATTTTTCACAGCCCCTTAGATACATCCTATCCTCTTACTGCACCTCCCCAGTGTTCATATTACGTTTTTTTAGGAACCTGGGGTTAGCTGCAAATTTATGAAACGAAAAAAAGGATGCTAAAAACAAAATTTTCATATAAACCCGGGTGAAAAAGGCAGAGCGATATTTTTAAAATCGATGAATTATTTTTCATGTATTCTGTGCTTAATATACCTTGTGTAAACTCCCAATCAAAAGCCTTGTGAGACTCCAACTTAACGAAAAAGAAAACAAAAAGTGAATGAATTATTAAAAGTCGATATTCAAGTCGAAAAAATCAAGATATCGATTTTTTCATAAGAATGATTTATTTTTAATTGATTTTCTAAAAAAAAACTAAAATTTCCATTTTTTAAGTTTGTCAAAATTTTCATAGTTTTCAAAAATTAATAATTAAAAATAAAATATAAGCAAAAAATATCCCATTCTAAATTTATATAGAATATTGATTTTCTCAAGCACAGAATACATGAAAAAAAATTCATCGATTTTAAAAATATCGCTCTACCTTTTTCACCCGGGTTTGTATGAAAATTTTGTTTTTAGCATCCTTTTTTTCGTTCCATAATTTTGCACCTAACCCCAGGTCCCTAAAAAAATGTAATATGAACGTTAGGGAGGTGCAGTAAGAGGATAGGATGTATCTAAGGGGCTTCAAAAAATTCAAAGACTGGAGGAAATGCAAAAAACAAGTCTAAATAAAATAAATCGATATTCAAGCCGAAAAAATCAAGATATCGATTTTTTCATACGAATGATTTATTTTTTATCGATTTAAAAAAAAAAACTAAAATTATTAATCTTAATGTTTGTCGGAATTTTCATAGTTCCGAAAAAAAAAATTTTTTTTTTTTAATAAAAGCAAAAAAGATCCCACTCTAAATTCATATGAAATATTGATTTTTTCAAGCACATAATACATGAAAAAAAATTCATCGATTTTAAAAATATCGCTCTGACTTTTTCACCTAGGTTCAGGTCGGAGGAAATGCAAGAACCATGTCCAAATAAAATAAATCGATATTCAAGCCGAAAAAATCAAGATATCGAATTTTTCACAAGAATGATTTATTTTTTATTAATTTAAAAGCAAAAACCAAAATTATTATTTTTAATGTTTGTCGGAATTTTCCTAGTTTCGAAAAATAAAAATTAAAAAATCAAATAAAAGCAAAAAAGATCCCATTCTGAATTTATATAGAAACTTGATTTTTTCAAGCACAGAATACATGAAAAAAAATTCATCGATTTTAAAAATATCGCTCAGTCTGATTTCTCTTATTTTTCATTCTTTTAATTTTTCTAAGGGGGATGGGGCGGTGGGAAAATTTCCAAAAAAAATCAAGAGATGTTTTCGGGTTACCCCAAACTGAATAAAAAATTGCCACCCATTTCTGAAGGGGTGAGGGTTTTGACCCGTTCGAATTGAGCGGGCTTCCCCCATATATATATCTATATAGTAACGTGGTGCTTTTCGAGGCACCCCGTTACGGCGCTTCAGCGCTTGGCTATCATACGCTGTCAGCTGTCGACCACCGACCCTCCCTCCGGCAGCACTCCGAAACATCCAAGACATTACAAAAATTAGGGAAATTATGAAAATTAGAGAAATTGCGGAAAAATTAGAGGAATTGCGATACTTAACAAAAATATGAAAATTCAATAAATTGCGGAAAAATTAAAGAAACTACGATACTTAAAGAAATTGTGAACATTAAAGAAATGGCGAAGATAATTAAAGGAATTCGAAAAATTAAAGAAATTGCGAAAATCATTAAAGGAATTCGGAAAATTGAAGAACTTGCGAAAATAAATTAGCAAAATTACTAGAGACGCAAGAAACGACAGCAATACCGATTTTTGTTTTTGTAGAAAGAATAGGGCTTATATCTTGGCATAAATTTTGTATTTTCACGCACGTCGGACCGGAGCCGTCGCCTACATCGGAGAGTCGAGAGGTTTCGTTTCCACATCCGCTATCATACGTCGTTCCTTTCTCCCGTCAAGGAGCGACATAGCCCCCCGGAAGTGAGGCGACCGGGATCGGTGTGAAGGATGCCTTACCGCCGGATGGAGAGAATGCCATCGGCGGTCGGATCGAAGGACGGAGCATTCTCCCGCCCTGAAGATCCGGACCTTGAGCAAGGAGCTGCGGTGGGCCAAAACTGAGGGTCCACGCAGCTGCCTCGTGCCACCCGGGTACCGGGGCTTGCCGTAAGGCCCGTTGCTCGGTTCGGATGGGAGGATTAAATATCTCGGAGCCGCCCCTGCTACCCTCCGCTCCACCGACCATCGGGTGGAGTCCCGAGGACAGGATGCTGTCGTCTCTCCGCTGCTGTATCGCGGGGACGCAGCATGGGCCGGGTGTCGAACACCGCAGGCGGAGGCGAGATCTTATTGTTGTCGACAAGCACCTGAGGGGCATTTACCACGCTGTCGCCCAGCTGCGGGATCCATAGTCGTCCGTCGATAAGGACGAGATCGGGGTCCCGAGCAAACCAGCGTTGTCGACATTTACCTTATGAAGCGGTGGCGGATTTGTGGAGCGAGCCAACGTTCAGCGTCGCCGAGAGAGCGAGCACGTCTCGGCCGAGCCAGCGACTTGGGGTGGGGATCACTCGGACGAGGCCCCGCACGGCGAGCCTCGAGTCGCTCTCTTCTCGTTCAGCTATCGTCGGTGGCAGACCACACCAGCAGACTACTACACCATACCTCCCGAAAAGGAAGCGAACATCAGCGAGGCCGGATCCGGCGTGCCGTGAGTAACGTAGTCCGTGCGTGAGCCAAATAAATCGATTCTAGATTGGGGTTAGTTAGATATTGCTGTCGAAATTATCAAAAAGAGAATACCATCAAAAATACTTCGTCGGTTATCATTCGGAGTACTACGCTCCGGCTACGGCCTCGTGGCCGTCCGGCTATCGAGCGTGCGACGTAACTGCTCCGGGAGCAGGCGCTATCATTAATTCCAATAGAATCGTTGTCATACGCTTTACCGCGTGCTGTCGGAGGTGAGTGTGCTGACGAGAAGGGCCCACTCCCGAACGAGAGGAATTTGTTAATTTATTGTTGTTGTTAGCGTTAGGAATGTGTGAATGAGTAGGAATAAAGAGTAGACAATCTCGGAGCGAAGTCCGAGAGGGATTTGAAGGGAGTGAATGGGATAACGACTCGGTAAAATAATTCGGAAATGGTAGCCTGGTTACCGGGGGTCGTGTGTGAGTGGAGCGATAAATATTCGTAGTGTTGAAGCTATCAGTCAGGCCACGTGGAAAAGGAGTGGTTAGGGTAGAACGTAGGTTAGTCAAGCTGTGTCGCGTGGATTCGTCGACGTCGTAAATTGTCCGAGCGCTGTCGCTCAAGGTCGAGGAGAATCCGAGTAAATGTCCGCAGAATTGTTGTATCACGTCTTAGTGAGTGAATATGGAAGTTGTCATATCGCTCAGGAAAACTATACCACGAACGACCGAAGTTTTTGTTCAATAATTGCTGTCTAAATTTTGGCCGGGCTGGACCCGTGTATTAAGAAACGTTTGTAATTCGGTCGCTCGGAACGCTGATTGGTCACGACCGGACGATTATCCGGTCGCGAGAATAAATTAATTACTATCATTTTGCCGTTGTCATTATTTGGACCGTATCGGCCTACGCCCCTCTACCCGTGTAGGGCTGAGCTACCGTTAAGCCGCATCGCTCCGCGCTGTCGCGCAAATTTAGTCGGCCCCGGTTCACCCCGGGGAATAATTTCAGGGCCGTCTTGTGGCGGCTGGCGCCCAACCGCGCAGCGCAGGGGCGGCGAAGGTACCCGGCAAAAACCGGTGTTACAATATATATATATATATACACGAATGAATGAAGTAAAGCTAATTCGTCATGAGGAAAACATTTATTTTAACTTCTTTCCGCAATTATCAAAACTCAGAAAAAACCCCGTTTCAAATTCCCGGACTTTGCCGCGCACCCATCCCTTCCCCAAAGCGAACACTGTTGCCGTTTCGTCACAGCTGATTGTGTCTCCGTTCCGTATCGAGTATAATAAATATTTTTTGTGAGTCGATATCTCCGAAACTAAGTGGTGGAAAATTGCGATTTTTTTTTAAATTAATCCTACACTAGTACTGCATACACCGGTGGTTTTATTTGAAAATGTATAGTTCCGTTTAGCGTCGATAATAAAAAGTGTGAATAAAGTCCTATCCATTTACGTGTTAGGTATAGGCATCACGTACAAAAAAACCGATTTTTGATTGCAATTATCTCAGAAACTAAGTGGTGAATCGAATAAAAAATTTAGGAATTGGTTCATAAAGGTTGTATCTACACCATACTACAATTTCAGGCGATTCCATAGATTTTGACAAAACTCCAGAACTACCTTAATTATTGAAATTGATTTTTTTTTCAAATTGCATGGACGAAAGGAAAAATTTTGAGACCCGGCCCGACTTGGGCCGACGTTTCATTCGAAAGTTATAGCTTTTTTTGTCATAAAAAACCGGTAAATATACGGATTTTATTAGTAAAAGATTGCATGAAGAAAAAGTACCCTCAATTATTGAAATCTATTTTTTTCCAAATTCCTTGAACGAAAACGAAAATTTTGAGATTCAGCCGGACTTGGGCGAAGCGTCGCTTCATTCGAAAGTTATAGTTTTTTTTCTTAACAACCGGGTAAAAATTTACGGGTTTTTTGTGACAAAAAAATCTATAACTCCCGAACGAAGCGTCGGCCCAAAAAGTTCAAGGTGGCTAAATTTTCGTTTTTGTTCAAGGAATTAAAAAAATAAATACATTTCAAAAATTAAAAGTGCGTTTTTTGTTTTATTTCATTTTTAATTTTGAATTGTTTATAACTTATTGTTGAATTTGTGCAACATAATCGTAAATGTTTTCATTGTATAGAGCGTTCAAAAACGAAAAAAAAGACCCGTGGTTTTTCGAGTTATCACTAAAGGTTGTTGAGATATATCGATTTGAATGATCTAATGTAGTCAATACTTCAAAAACTTCATTTGACCGTATTTCAAAAGTGGGGGCTCAAAATAAAAAACGCCGAAATACGTGTCTCTTTATTTTCAACACATATTAATGGAAAAAATTGGGGGGCAAAAATTTTGACCCAACTGTCCGAAGTTGCCGAAATTCCCAGGAATACCCCATATATAAATATATATATATACTAAAATAGAATTAAATAGGATCAGCCGCAGGGAACCTAAAAGTAAAATGAATGACGACACGCGAAATAAAACACAAGGTTACAAGGAATTTTTCTCATATATTGGACCCGGCTCCACTGGAGCCGGATCCCCTCTCTGAACAACCATATTATGTCAAAATCATGAGGCGGCCATCACGCCGCACAATCCGGGCAAAGAGGCGCCAAAGCCCAACGAAATCCTCGTAGGGATCTTCTTCTCCTTCAAAAATCCCGTCGCCCCAAAGGGCATCCACAGCCGTGCGACGCTGCCTCCGGGCCTCCCGGAGGGCCCTGCGACGAGTGACTTCCTCGCGACGCTCCTCCCGGTCCTCCCAATATGGTATAAATTGCTCGGGACGGTACAAAATGTCAAACTCGTCCTATGTCAGACGCCCTAGCGCCTTTTCCTCCGCTGTCTAGGACAAACCAAAGAGAGAACACTAGTTAAACAAAATGTAAACGCAAGGGTATGAACGGGGCGAACAAAAGAAACTTACCAGAAAACTCGACATGGTAATGGTGATGGTGACGACGACTGGTTATAGCCAACGCTCAGAGCAGAATGAGGCTGAACCGCCTCCGAGACCGATTCTAACCCTTACACCTTGGGAGGGGGAACCCAAGAATTCTCGCTCAGCAGCCACGCAGCGCTCTAACGTCGCTCTCCGTTGCAGGTTTGTCCTACTCGCACTCGGCATCACGTGCGGCAGCGACACCCCGCCGGATTACGAGCTCACGACGTTCAAGAGCCGTCCAGGAATTTACTACGAAGAAATGGGGAGCCTCGCAGCGGCGAAAGCTACTTGGCGATAAGCTATCGCTCTTAACGTGGCTCCACTAGCCAAACGTGGCGAAGACGTAAAAAATTACCTAAGCGCGATCGCTGACACGTGCAACGCTAGGACCGGAGAAAATTATTTATGCGCCGTTGTAGCCGAAGCTGTCGTCCCGATGGTGGGGAAAATTTCCGACGGAATCGAGACACTCTTCGACCTCATGGGACCCCACCAACACGACCGAAGCCGCCGAGGCCTGGTCAAGGGACTCGGCACGGCAATAAAATTTATCTCCGGCAATATGGACAGCAAAGACGCAGAAGCTATCAATGAGCAGCTATCAGCCCTACGCGTTAAACAAAGAGCGCTGGGAGGCGCCGCGCAAGACCAGTTGCAAGTTATAGAAGCAGCCGTCGACATGCTTAATGAAACAACAAAGCACGTCGAAACAAACGAAAAAATCCTGAGGAACGCGATCGATAAGCTGGAAAAGAGCTTCTCCGAAGTCGTAGATCAAGTAACGAGATGCCAACGGCTGACGGAAAACATAGCCGCCGTAAGCGTGGTAGTGGAAGCGTTGCTCGACGACATACAGGAGCTCGTAAGGGCTGTCGTCGACATCGGACACGGCCGAGTAGACGTCGCGGTAGTACCACCGCGCAAACTAGTACGGTACTTAACCGACGCGCTCCCATACCTACCAACCGGATGCTCATTCCCGACTACGATAACGCGTGACCGAATGACGCAACTCCTCAGTTACAGCGATAAAACGGCTTACTACCACAACGGAACGTTGGTGGTAGTGGTGGATATACCACTCCTCGAGCAGCGGCGGTACAGAGTCAGCAAGACGTACCCCCTCCCGACGAGAACCACCAGGGACACGTACGTCTACCTCGACACCACGGAAGACGTCGGGGTTGTCGACCTCGAAAATCAGAACTACATACAGATGACACACGACGACCTTGCCAAGTGCAAGCTGAACGAAAAACTCTATATCTGTTTCGCAGCGCTACCGGTGCAACCGTTGACCGAGAAAGCGCCGTGCGAAATACAAATATTCGCAAAAACGCGCACGGAAAGCGAAACTCACTGCGAAAAGAGGGCCGTAAACTTACAACATACCCTCTTCATAACTATGCTACAGCCAGGTAGATGGCTGTACGTAGCACCAATAACCGAAACAGTCGGAATAAGATGCGATAACGGTATAACAAAACACGAAAATTTAGTAGGGACAGGAATAATGGCTTTGATAGGAGTATGTAAGGTAACTGCCCGAGGTTTCAGCGTCGCGACAGGACGCCGATACGTGCAAATGGTCAAGGAGGACTATTTGCCCTCGAGCAACCTCACCTTCTCGGACGAAGAGAGGGAAGTCGCCCTCCCAAAGAAGGACGAGGAACCACCGATGCTACAGCCAGTCATCTGGAACCCCGCGAAGTTACGCGAGCTCGGACAGCGAGTCCGAGAAATCAGAAAACGACTACAAGAAGAAACGCGCAATAAATTCCAGAGTATTTTCACGATCAGTACCACAGCCCTACTTGCTATCGCGGCGATAGCACTG
>CAXAQZ010000879.1:0-14678 GCA_963971145.1 Sussaba pulchella
GTACACTCCACACACTCACACACTCACACATTTACACACTCACACACTCACACGCTCACACGCTCACACGCTTACACACTCACACACTTACACACTCACACACTCCCACACTTACACACTCACACACTCACACACTTACACACTCAAACACTTACTCACTTACACACTCACACGATCACACTCTCACACACTCACACACTTACACACTCACACACTCACACACTCACACTCTCACAAAATCACACACTCACACAATCACACACTCACACACTCACACACTCACACACTCACACACTCACACACTCACACACCCACACACTCACACACTCACACACTCACACACTCACACACTTACACACTCACACACTCACACACTTGCACACTCACACACTCACACACTCACACACTTACACACTCATACACCCAGACACTAACACACTCACACACTTACACACTCACACACTCACACACTTACACACCCAGACACTATCACACTCACACACTTACACACTCTCACACTCACACACTCACACACTCACACACTCAGACACTCACACACTCACACACTCACACACTCACACACTTACACACTCACACACTCACACACTCACACACTCACACACTCACACACTCACACACTCACACACTCACACACTCAAACACTCACACACTCACACACTCACACACTCACACACTCACACACTCACACACTCACACACTCACACACTCACACACTCACACACTCACACACTCACACACTCACACACTCACACACTCACACACTCACACACTCACACACTCACACACTCACACACTCACACACTCACACACTCACAGACTCACACACTCACACACTCACACACTCACACACTCACACATTCACACACTCACACACTCGTACACTCACACACTCACACACTCACACACTCACACACTCACACACTCACACACTCACACACTCACACACTTACACACTCACAAACTCACACGCTTACACGCTCACACACTCACACACTCACACACTCACACTCTCACACACTCACACACTTACACACTCACACTCTCACAAAATCACACACTCACACACTCACACACTCACACACTCACACACTTACACACTTACACACTTACACACTTACACACTCACACACTCACACACTTACACACTCACACACTTACACACTCACACACTCACACACTCACACTTCCACACACTTACACACTCACACGATTACACACTTACACACTCGTACACTTACACACTCACACACTCACACACTTACTTACTCACACACTCACACGCTTACACACTCACACACTCACACTCTCACACCCTCACACACTCACACACTCACACACTCACACACTCACACACTCACACACTCACACTCACACACTTACACACCCACACACTCACACACTCACACACTCACACACTCACACACTCACACACTCACACACTCACACACTCACACACTCACACACTCACACTTTCACACACTCACACATTCACACACTCACACACTCACACACTTACACACTCACACACTCACACACTCACACACTAACACACTCACACACTCACACACTCACACACTCACACACTCACACACTCACACACTCACACACTCACACACTCACACACTCACACACTCACACACTCACACACTCACACACTCACACACTCGTACACTCACACACTCACACACTCACACACTCACACACTCACACACTCACACACTTACACACTCACAAACTTACACGCTTACACGCTCACACACTCACACACTCACACACTCACACACTCACACACTCACACACTCACACACTCACACACTCACACACTCACACACTCACACACTCACACACTCACACACTCACACACTCACACACTCACACACTCACACACTCACACACTCACACACTTACACACTCACACACTTACACACTCACACTCTCACAAAATCACACAGTCACACACTCACACACTCACACACTCACACACTTACACACTTACACAATCACACACTCACACACTTACACACTTACACAATCACAAACTTACACACTTACACACTCACACAGTTACACACTTACACACTTACACACTCACACACTCACACACTCACACTTCCACACACTCACACACTCACACGATTACACACTTACACACTCGTACACTTACACACTCACACACTCACACACTTACTTACTCACACACTCACACCCTCACACACTCACACACTCACACACTCACACACTCACACACTCACACACTCACACACTTACACTCACACACTCACACACTCACACACTCACACACTCACACACTCACACACTCACACACTCACACACTCACACACTCACACACTCACACACTCACACACTCACACACTCACACACTCACACACTCACACACTCACAGACTCACACACTCACACACTCACACACTCACACACTCACACATTCACACACTCACACACTCGTACACTCACACACTCACACACTCACACACTCACACACTCACACACTCACACACTCACACACTCACACACTTACACACTCACAAACTCACACGCTTACACGCTCACACACTCACACACTCACACACTCACACTCTCACACACTCACACACTTACACACTCACACTCTCACAAAATCACACACTCACACACTCACACACTCACACACTCACACACTTACACACTTACACACTTACACACTTACACACTCACACACTCACACACTTACACACTCACACACTTACACACTCACACACTCACACACTCACACTTCCACACACTTACACACTCACACGATTACACACTTACACACTCGTACACTTACACACTCACACACTCACACACTTACTTACTCACACACTCACACGCTTACACACTCACACACTCACACTCTCACACCCTCACACACTCACACACTCACACACTCACACACTCACACACTCACACACTCACACTCACACACTTACACACCCACACACTCACACACTCACACACTCACACACTCACACACTCACACACTCACACACTCACACACTCACACACTCACACACTCACACTTTCACACACTCACACATTCACACACTCACACACTCACACACTTACACACTCACACACTCACACACTCACACACTAACACACTCACACACTCACACACTCACACACTCACACACTCACACACTCACACACTCACACACTCACACACTCACACACTCACACACTCACACACTCACACACTCACACACTCGTACACTCACACACTCACACACTCACACACTCACACACTCACACACTCACACACTTACACACTCACAAACTTACACGCTTACACGCTCACACACTCACACACTCACACACTCACACACTCACACACTCACACACTCACACACTCACACACTCACACACTCACACACTCACACACTCACACACTCACACACTCACACACTCACACACTCACACACTCACACACTCACACACTCACACACTTACACACTCACACACTTACACACTCACACTCTCACAAAATCACACAGTCACACACTCACACACTCACACACTCACACACTTACACACTTACACAATCACAAACTTACACACTTACACACTCACACAGTTACACACTTACACACTTACACACTCACACACTCACACACTCACACTTCCACACACTCACACACTCACACGATTACACACTTACACACTCGTACACTTACACACTCACACACTCACACACTTACTTACTCACACACTCACACGCTTACACACTCACACACTCACACACTCACACCCTCACACACTCACACACTCACACACTCACACACTCACACACTCACACACTCACACACTTACACTCACACACTTACACACTCACACACTCACACACTCACACACTCACACACTCACACACATACACACTCACACAATCACACACTCACACACTCACACACTCACACACTCACACACTCACACACTCACACACTCACACACTCACACACTCACACACTCACACACTCACACACTCACACACTCACACACTCACACACTCACACACTCACACACTCACACACTCACACACTCAGACACTCACACACTCACACACTTACACACTCACACACACACACACTCACACACTCACACTTTTACACACTCGAACACTTACACACTCACACACTCACACACTTACACACTCACACACTCACACACTCACACACTCACACACACACACACTCACACACTCACACACACTTACACACTTACACACTCACACACTCACACACACTCATACACACACACACACTCACACACTTGAACACTCACACACTCACACACTTACACACCTACGAACTCGTACACTCCACACACTCACACACTCACACATTTACACACTCACACACTCACACGCTCACACGCTTACACACTCACACACTTACACACTCACACACTCCCACACTTACACACTCACACACTCACACACTTACACACTTACACACTCAAACACTTACTCACTTACACACTCACACGATCACACTCTCACACAATCACTCACTCACACACTTACACACTTACACACTTACACACTCACACACTCCTACACTCACACACTCACACACTTACACACTCACACACTCACACACTCACACTCTCACAAAATCACACACTCACACAATCACACACTCACACACTCACACACTCACACACTCACACACTCACACACCCACACACTCACACACTCACACACTCACACACTCACACACTTACACACTCACACACTCACACACTTGCACACTCACACACTCACACACTCACACACTTACACACTCATACACCCAGACACTAACACACTCACACACTTACACACTCACACACTCACACACTTACACACCCAGACACTATCACACTCACACACTTACACACTCACACACTCACACACTCACACACTCACACACTCACACACTCACACACTCACACACTCACACACTCACACACTCACACACTCACACACTTACACACTCACACACTCACACACTCACGCACTCACACACTCACAAACTCACACACTCACACACTCACACACTCACACACTCACACACTCACACACTCACACACGCACACACTCACACACTCACACACTCACACACTCACACACTCACACACTCACACACTCACACACTCACACACTCACACACTCACACACTCACACACTCACACACTGACACACTCACGCAGTCACACACTCACAAACTTGCACACTTACACACTTACACACATACACACTCTCAAACTCAAACACTCACATACTTACCCACTTACTCACTCATACACTCACACACACTCACGGTCTTAGACACTCACACACTCACACTTTTACACTCACACACACACACTCACACACTCACACACTCACACACTCACACACCCACACACTCACACACGCACGGACTCACACACTCACACACTCACACACTCACACACTCACACACTCACACACTCACACACTCACACACTTGTACACTCACACACTGACACACTCAACCACTTACACACTTACAAACTCACACGCTCACACGCTGACACACTCACGCACTCACACACTCACACACTCACACACTCACACACTCACACACTCACACACTCACACACTCACACACTCACACACTCACACACTCACCCACTCACACACTCACACTCACACACTCACACACTCACACACTCACACACTCACACACTTACACTCTCAGAAGATCACACACTCACACACCCACACACTCACACACTTACATACCCACACACTCACACACTCACAAACTTACACACTCACACACTTACAGACTTACACACTTACAGACTAATACACTTACACACTCACACTTTGACACACTCACACACTCACACACTCACACACTCACACACTCACACACTCACACACTCACACACTGACACACTCACACACTCACACACTCACACACTCACACACTCACACACTCACACACTCACACACTCACACACTCACACACTCACACACTCACACACTTACAGACTCACACACTCACACACTCACACACTTAAAGACTTTCACGCTTACACACTCACACACTCACACACTTACACACTCACACACTCACACACTCACACACTCACACACTCACACACTCACACACTCACACACTCACACACTCACACACTCACACACTCACACACTTACACACTCAAACACTCCTCCACCCACACACTCACACACTCGTACACTTACACACTCATACACTCACACACTCACACACTCACACACTAAAACACTTACACACTCACGCACTCACACACTCACATACTCACACACTTACACACTCACACTTTCACACACTCACACACCCACACACTCACACACTCACACTTTTACACACTCGAACACTTACACACTCACACACTCACACACTCACACACTTACACACTCACACACTCACACACTCACACACTCACACACTTACACACTCACACACTTTCACACTTACACACTCACACACATACACACTCTCACACTTAAACACTCACACACACACACACTCACACACTCACACACTCACACACTCACACACTCACACACTCACACACTCACACACTCGTACACTCACACACTCACACACTCACACACTCACACACTCACACACTCACACACTCACACACTTACACACTCACAAACTTACACGCTTACACGCTCACACACTCACACACTCACACACTCACACACTCACACACTCACACACTCACACACTCACACACTCACACACTCACACACTCACACACTCACACACTCACACACTCACACACTCACACACTCACACACTCACACACTCACACACTCACACACTTACACACTCACACACTTACACACTCACACTCTCACAAAATCACACAGTCACACACTCACACACTCACACACTCACACACTTACACACTTACACAATCACACACTCACACACTTACACACTTACACAATCACAAACTTACACACTTACACACTCACACAGTTACACACTTACACACTTACACACTCACACACTCACACACTCACACTTCCACACACTCACACACTCACACGATTACACACTTACACACTCGTACACTTACACACTCACACACTCACACACTTACTTACTCACACACTCACACCCTCACACACTCACACACTCACACACTCACACACTCACACACTCACACACTCACACACTTACACTCACACACTCACACACTCACACACTCACACACTCACACACTCACACACTCACACACTCACACACTCACACACTCACACACTCACACACTCACACACTCACACACTCACACACTCACACACTCACACACTCACAGACTCACACACTCACACACTCACACACTCACACACTCACACATTCACACACTCACACACTCGTACACTCACACACTCACACACTCACACACTCACACACTCACACACTCACACACTCACACACTCACACACTTACACACTCACAAACTCACACGCTTACACGCTCACACACTCACACACTCACACACTCACACTCTCACACACTCACACACTTACACACTCACACTCTCACAAAATCACACACTCACACACTCACACACTCACACACTCACACACTTACACACTTACACACTTACACACTTACACACTCACACACTCACACACTTACACACTCACACACTTACACACTCACACACTCACACACTCACACTTCCACACACTTACACACTCACACGATTACACACTTACACACTCGTACACTTACACACTCACACACTCACACACTTACTTACTCACACACTCACACGCTTACACACTCACACACTCACACTCTCACACCCTCACACACTCACACACTCACACACTCACACACTCACACACTCACACACTCACACTCACACACTTACACACCCACACACTCACACACTCACACACTCACACACTCACACACTCACACACTCACACACTCACACACTCACACACTCACACACTCACACTTTCACACACTCACACATTCACACACTCACACACTCACACACTTACACACTCACACACTCACACACTCACACACTAACACACTCACACACTCACACACTCACACACTCACACACTCACACACTCACACACTCACACACTCACACACTCACACACTCACACACTCACACACTCACACACTCACACACTCGTACACTCACACACTCACACACTCACACACTCACACACTCACACACTCACACACTTACACACTCACAAACTTACACGCTTACACGCTCACACACTCACACACTCACACACTCACACACTCACACACTCACACACTCACACACTCACACACTCACACACTCACACACTCACACACTCACACACTCACACACTCACACACTCACACACTCACACACTCACACACTCACACACTCACACACTTACACACTCACACACTTACACACTCACACTCTCACAAAATCACACAGTCACACACTCACACACTCACACACTCACACACTTACACACTTACACAATCACAAACTTACACACTTACACACTCACACAGTTACACACTTACACACTTACACACTCACACACTCACACACTCACACTTCCACACACTCACACACTCACACGATTACACACTTACACACTCGTACACTTACACACTCACACACTCACACACTTACTTACTCACACACTCACACGCTTACACACTCACACACTCACACACTCACACCCTCACACACTCACACACTCACACACTCACACACTCACACACTCACACACTCACACACTTACACTCACACACTTACACACTCACACACTCACACACTCACACACTCACACACTCACACACATACACACTCACACAATCACACACTCACACACTCACACACTCACACACTCACACACTCACACACTCACACACTCACACACTCACACACTCACACACTCACACACTCACACACTCACACACTCACACACTCACACACTCACACACTCACACACTCACACACTCACACACTCAGACACTCACACACTCACACACTTACACACTCACACACACACACACTCACACACTCACACTTTTACACACTCGAACACTTACACACTCACACACTCACACACTTACACACTCACACACTCACACACTCACACACTCACACACACACACACTCACACACTCACACACACTTACACACTTACACACTCACACACTCACACACACTCATACACACACACACACTCACACACTTGAACACTCACACACTCACACACTTACACACCTACGAACTCGTACACTCCACACACTCACACACTCACACATTTACACACTCACACACTCACACGCTCACACGCTTACACACTCACACACTTACACACTCACACACTCCCACACTTACACACTCACACACTCACACACTTACACACTTACACACTCAAACACTTACTCACTTACACACTCACACGATCACACTCTCACACAATCACTCACTCACACACTTACACACTTACACACTTACACACTCACACACTCCTACACTCACACACTCACACACTTACACACTCACACACTCACACACTCACACTCTCACAAAATCACACACTCACACAATCACACACTCACACACTCACACACTCACACACTCACACACTCACACACCCACACACTCACACACTCACACACTCACACACTCACACACTTACACACTCACACACTCACACACTTGCACACTCACACACTCACACACTCACACACTTACACACTCATACACCCAGACACTAACACACTCACACACTTACACACTCACACACTCACACACTTACACACCCAGACACTATCACACTCACACACTTACACACTCACACACTCACACACTCACACACTCACACACTCACACACTCACACACTCACACACTCACACACTCACACACTCACACACTCACACACTTACACACTCACACACTCACACACTCACGCACTCACACACTCACAAACTCACACACTCACACACTCACACACTCACACACTCACACACTCACACACTCACACACGCACACACTCACACACTCACACACTCACACACTCACACACTCACACACTCACACACTCACACACTCACACACTCACACACTCACACACTCACACACTCACACACTGACACACTCACGCAGTCACACACTCACAAACTTGCACACTTACACACTTACACACATACACACTCTCAAACTCAAACACTCACATACTTACCCACTTACTCACTCATACACTCACACACACTCACGGTCTTAGACACTCACACACTCACACTTTTACACTCACACACACACACTCACACACTCACACACTCACACACTCACACACCCACACACTCACACACGCACGGACTCACACACTCACACACTCACACACTCACACACTCACACACTCACACACTCACACACTCACACACTTGTACACTCACACACTGACACACTCAACCACTTACACACTTACAAACTCACACGCTCACACGCTGACACACTCACGCACTCACACACTCACACACTCACACACTCACACACTCACACACTCACACACTCACACACTCACACACTCACACACTCACACACTCACCCACTCACACACTCACACTCACACACTCACACACTCACACACTCACACACTCACACACTTACACTCTCAGAAGATCACACACTCACACACCCACACACTCACACACTTACATACCCACACACTCACACACTCACAAACTTACACACTCACACACTTACAGACTTACACACTTACAGACTAATACACTTACACACTCACACTTTGACACACTCACACACTCACACACTCACACACTCACACACTCACACACTCACACACTCACACACTGACACACTCACACACTCACACACTCACACACTCACACACTCACACACTCACACACTCACACACTCACACACTCACACACTCACACACTCACACACTTACAGACTCACACACTCACACACTCACACACTTAAAGACTTTCACGCTTACACACTCACACACTCACACACTTACACACTCACACACTCACACACTCACACACTCACACACTCACACACTCACACACTCACACACTCACACACTCACACACTCACACACTCACACACTTACACACTCAAACACTCCTCCACCCACACACTCACACACTCGTACACTTACACACTCATACACTCACACACTCACACACTCACACACTAAAACACTTACACACTCACGCACTCACACACTCACATACTCACACACTTACACACTCACACTTTCACACACTCACACACCCACACACTCACACACTCACACTTTTACACACTCGAACACTTACACACTCACACACTCACACACTCACACACTTACACACTCACACACTCACACACTCACACACTCACACACTTACACACTCACACACTTTCACACTTACACACTCACACACATACACACTCTCACACTTAAACACTCACACACACACACACTCACACACTCACACACACTCACACACTTACACACTCACACACTCACACACACTCATACACACACACACACACTTACACACTTGAACACTCACACACTCACACACTTACACACCTACACACTCGTACACTCCACACACTCACACACTCACACATTTACACACTCACACACTCACACGCTCACACGCTCACACGCTTACACACTCACACACTTACACACTCACACACTCCCGAACTTACACACTCACACACTCACACACTTACACACTTACACACTCAAACACTTACTCACTTACACACTCACACGATCACACTCTCACACACTCACACACTTACACACTCACACACTCACACACTCACACACTCACACTCTCACAAAATCACACACTCACACAATCACACACTCACACACTCACACACTCACACACTCACACACTCACACACTCACACACCCACACACTCACACACTCACACACTCACACACTCACACACTTACACACTCACACACTCACACACTTGCACACTCACACACTCACACACTCACACACTCACACACTCATACACCCAGACACTAACACACTCACACACTTACACACTCACACACTCACACACTTACACACCCAGACACTATCACACTCACACACTTACACACTCACACACTCACACACTCACACACTCACACACTCACACACTCACACACTCACACACTCACACACTCACACACTTACACACTCACACACTCACACACTCACACACTCACACACTCACACACTCACACACTCACACACTCACACACTCACACACTCACACACTCACACACTCACACACTCACACACTCACACACTCACACACTCACACACTCACACACTCACACACTCACACACTCACACACTCACACACTCACACACTCACACACTCACACACTCACACACTCACACACTCACACACTCACACACTCACACACTTACACACTCACACACTCACACACTCACACACTCACACACTCACACACTCACACACTCACACACTCACACACTCACACACTCACACACTCACACACTCACACACTCACACACTCACACACTCACACACTCACACACTCACACACTCACACACTCACACACTTACACACTCACAAACTCACACGCTTACACGCTCACACACTCACACACTCACACACTCACACTCTCACACACTCACACACTCACACACTCACACACTCACACACTCACACACTCACACACTCACACACTCACACACTCACACACTCACACACTCACACACTCACACACTCACACACTCACACACTCACACACTCACACACTCACACACTCACACACTTACACACTCACACTCTCACAAAATCACACACTCACACACTCACACACTCACACACTCACACACTTACACACTTACACACTTACACACTTACACACTCACACACTCACACACTTACACACTCACACACTTACACACTCACACACTCACACACTCACACTTCCACACACTTACACACTCACACGATTACACACTTACACACTCGTACACTTACACACTCACACACTCACACACTTACTTACTCACACACTCACACGCTTACACACTCACACACTCACACTCTCACACCCTCACACACTCACACACTCACACACTCACACACTCACACACTCACACACTCACACTCACACACTTACACACCCACACACTCACACACTCACACACTCACACACCCACACACTCACACACTCACACACTCACACACTCACACACTCACACACTCACACACTCACACACTCACACTTTCACACACTCACACATTCACACACTCACACACTCACACACTTACACACTCACACACTCACACACTCACACACTAACACACTCACACACTCACACACTCACACACTCACACACTCACACACTCACACACTCACACACTCACACACTCACACACTCACACACTCACACACTCACACACTCACACACTCGTACACTCACACACTCACACACTCACACACTCACACACTCACACACTCACACACTCACACACTTACACACTCACAAACTTACACGCTTACACGCTCACACACTCACACACTCACACACTCACACACTCACACACTCACACACTCACACACTCACACACTCACACACTCACACACTCACACACTCACACACTCACACACTCACACACTCACACACTCACACACTTACACACTTACACACTCACACACTTACACACTCACACTCTCACAAAATCACACAGTCACACACTCACACACTCACACACTCACACACTTACACACTTACACAATCACAAACTTACACACTTACACACTCACACAGTTACACACTTACACACTTACACACTCACACACTCACACACTCACACTTCCACACACTCACACACTCACACGATTACACACTTACACACTCGTACACTTACACACTCACACACTCACACACTTACTTACTCACACACTCACACGCTTACACACTCACACACTCACACACTCACACCCTCACACACTCACACACTCACACACTCACACACTCACACACTCACACACTCACACACTCACACACTCACACTCACACACTTACACACTCACACACTCACACACTCACACACTCACACACTCACACACTCACACACTCACACAATCACACACTCACACACTCACACACTCACACACTTACACACTCACACACTCACACACTCACACACTCACACACTCACACACTCACACACTCACACACTCACACACTCACACACTCACACACTCACACACTCAGACACTCACACACTCACACACTTACACACTCACACACACACACACTCACACACTCACACTTTTACACACTCGAACACTTACACACTCACACACTCACACACTTACACACTCACACACTCACACACTCACACACTCACACACACACACACTCACACACTCACACACACTCACACACTTACACACTCACACACTCACACACACTCATACACACACACACTCACACACTCACACACTCACACACTCACACACTCACACACTCACACACTCGTACACTCACACACTCACACACTCACACACTCACACACTCACACACTCACACACTCACACACTTACACACTCACAAACTTACAC
>CAXAQZ010000880.1:0-22500 GCA_963971145.1 Sussaba pulchella
GCAAGCGATACGCGAAAGGAAACGCGATACTGGTGTAAGCGCTGTAACGTACCTCTATGCATCTCACCATGTTTTGAAGTATTTCACGTCGAACGGAAATACAGATAGGTAAGTCGGAAAAATCAATAGTAGTACGCATTTTTACTTTTGCCATTTAGCCAGTCAAATTAATTCAGTAGCGAAATACTGCGTGTATCGAGGACTGACTTGGACTAGTTGGCGAACTCGTCATAAGCGTTGAATAGTAAGAATTGGGACGCGAGATATCTCGTCACAAACGCTAAACGGGAAGTATCTGCTCGCGAGATATCTCGTCACAAATGCTAAGCGGGAAGTATCTGCTCGCGAGATATCTCGTCTGAGAGTGCGAAAGGGTTAAACAGCGGGAGATATAGTCCCCCACCTCCTCTCGGATTCCGGGCCATTCGTATTTGATGCGAATCCGGGATAGAGTCCTTTTTAGTCCTTGATGTCCACCTAAAGGAGCATCGTGATATTCTTTAATAATAATTTTCCGTTCGTCGGGGCTGGGACAGGTTACGCTATTGTGGACGCTGCGCTTGTCTTTAATACAGCTGTCCTCGTCGCTACTGTGTTCCGTCTCCGTATCACTGTCCTCCCCGCTCTCCGCTTCCTCAGTCACGGGTAGCCGTCCGCTGACCGCTGCCCGGCGGCTCGAGCCGCTGGATCTCGCGCTCGCTACACCGCTGGTTTCGCTGTCGCACGGCGCGAGGCCTGCTTTCTCTCTCTTCTCGCCCGTTCCCTTCGCACGGCTGTCCGCGCCGTCCCCACTCGCGCCGCTCTCGGTTGCTATGGGGTACGGTGGATCGGTTGAGCGTGAGGCCATGCCGGGGGAGTTGCTTCTCTCTCTCTCCCGCGCAGTGTGCCCCTTCCTCTCCTTCCCTTGGCTTCTTGTCACCGCGCATATTCTACTCAATGCGTCGGCGTTCGTGTTCTTCTTCCCCGCTTTATACTCTATATCAAACTCATGCTCGGATAATTTAATTTTCCAACGCATGAGTCGAGAGCCGGGATCCTTCACACCGAATAGCCAAGTTAAGGGTTGGTGGTCCGTTACCACCTTAAAACGTGTACCGTAAACGTAAGGCCGGAACTGTGCAATTGCCCACACGATCGCGAGCAGTTCTTTCTCGGTCGTTGTGTAATTGAGCTCGGCCTTGGACAGAGTACGGCTCGCGTAACATATCGGAAGGTCGTCCCCGACCTCCCCTTGCGATAATATCGCTCCGATGGCCCTGTCTGACGCATCGGTCGTTACTACAAATGGCTTGCCGAAATCCGGGTATTGGAGTATCGGTGCCGTAGTCATTGCAGTTTTTAGCTCCTCGAACGCTGCGTCTCGGACGGCAGTCCATTCGAATGCTTCGTCCTTCCGCACGAGTTCCGTTAGGGGCTTCGCAATGCTCGAAAAGTTTTTTATAAATTTCCGGTAGTAGCCGGCCAACCCAAGGAAGGATTGTATTCCCTTAACGGTGGTTGGTATTGGGAAATTTTTTACAGCCGCTATTTTTTCGGGGTCTGCTTGTACGCCCTTTTCTGAAATTATATGACCGAGGTAATGCGTTTCTTTTCGCATTAGTTGACATTTACTCGGTTGAAGGGCCAATTTCGCTTCTCGCAAGCGTTGAAAAACTTCTGCGAGGCGACTGTTGTGCTCCTGCAGGGTCTTACCGTGGATGACGATATCATCCAGGTAGACGTAGCATTTTATCCCGTCCAGTCCCGCTAGGACTGTATTCATCAGCCTTTGGAACGTCGGGGGAGCGTTTTTTAATCCGAAGGGCATTCGGTTGTATTCGAAATGCCCTTGCGGAGTCGAGAACGCAGTTTTTTCTTTATCTCTCGTGGCCATTGGAATTTGATGAAACCCCGATGCAAGGTCGAGAGTAGAAAAATACTTTGCCCTTCCCAGCTGGTCCAATATTTCGCTAATATTAGGCAGTGGGTACGAGTCTCCGATGGTTGCTTCGTTTAGTTTACGAAAGTCTACCACGACTCGCATTCGTCGTTGCCCGTTGGCATCTGGTTTCTTTGCCACAACCAGCAGTGGCGCGTTCCATTGGCTTTTGCTCGGTTGTATGATGCCATCGGACAACATTTCTTCCGTTTGTCGTTCTACTTCTTTTTTATGAGCTTCGGGAAGGCGATACGGGTGTACTTTTGTCGGTAACGTACCTTCCTTCAGGAGGATGCAGTGTTCGACTTTGTCTGTACACGGAAGCACGTCTCCCGGAAGGTGGAATATGTCCTCGAATTTTTGTACTATTTCTTCGAGCGACGATAATTCCTCGGCATTGAGGTGTGCGAGATCGAGTTCGTCTCGCAGTCGGTCGAGCCTCTCGACCCCTCTGCCCGCGCGCACCGTACCTACGCTGAGCGACTCGGTCGCGCTATCACCTAGCGGCTCGAGTTGCACTACGGGTCGTAGTACTGTGTGTGCTCGGTCGCTGGTGTTTACTATGCTAACTGCACAGCTGTTCCCTCTCGGTGGCGTTACACAGGCACCGACGAGAATTTCTTTTTCGATTTCGTATTTCTCCACGAAACCGATGGTCTTGCTCTTCGTTTTCCCGTGGACGATCGTTTCGCTCCGCGGGGGCAAAGTAACCCTCTCGGTTCCGTCTATCAGTGGCATACTGTGTCCGTATAACTTCAGTACCTCGCCACCGAGGATATCGGCATGGTGATTCTTTATGAAATCCATACCGAGAAGTCCGTTAACGCTCAACGGTACGTCGTCCTCGACGACGTAAAACCAGTGTCGTATTGTGACCTCTGGTACTTTTAGGGTGACCTCTGCTTTGCATACCGGGTGGATAGTCCTTCCCGATACGCCCTTCAGGGTCACTTTTGTTTTTTCGATCGTCGTTTGAGGCAACAGACAGTCTCGTCTGATGACGCAGCACTGAGCCCCGGTGTCGGCTTTCAGGGTGATTATACCGCTGGCCGAACTCGGAGACTCGATGTCGAAGTCGCTGCCCGACAACTCTGACGGGATTGAGACTTGCATGATTTGCATTTCCTCCTCTTCCGAGGCGTCTGATGTCGACTCTTGGTCGCTTATCGATACTAGATTGATCGATAGCGAACCCAACGTTAGCTTTGTCGACGCGTCGTCTTGCCCCGTCTTTTGTTGGTTGTTCTGGTAATTCTTCTTGTTGTTATTTTGCGACTGTTGACCGTTTCCGTTGTTTCTTTGGTTACCTTGCGGGTTGCTCTGTTGACCGTTTTGACGATTGTTCTGTTGACCTCCGTTTTTCTCGTCTGCCATTCGCTTTCGGCAATCTCTCCTCACATGGCCCTTTTTCTGACAGTAATGGCACACTATGTCCACTTGATGGAGCGTCTTGTTCTGATCCGCGACGGGTAGGCTGTTTCGTCCGGATTGCTTCGGACAATCTCTCGCGTAGTGGCCTCCATTTCCACAATGATAACAGGTTTTGTTGCCATTGCCGTTGTTATTGTTACCGTTATTGTAGCTTCGGCGTTGGTTGGAGCCTTGCACTCCTCCGTTTCCTTTTGGTAACATCATCTCGCTGATTTCGATGGCTCCGACTACGGCTTCGTGTAGCGTCGTAAAGTTTCGAGCACGCACGATCGTTTGCACTTGGCCATGTAGTCCGTTCTCGAAATTGGCCTGTGCACTTCGTCGGGTGATGGTTTCGATCGTCCGCGCCTCACCAGGGGTTGATATTCCTTCACACAACTTTCCTATGAGGTCGACCGTCACCTGTTCTACCCTCGATGCGTACGTCGCGACACTTTCCCCCTGATTCTGCCGCAGGGAGTTGAATTCCAATTGCAGAGCTGCCAGTGACTTACGCTTTCCGTATAGCATCTTCAGCTCTGTCCTAAGTTCTTCTAGGGTTTTGATATTTTTATGTTTTAGGTCCTGCGACGGCCTGCCGGTAATATGCCCCGATACGACGAATTCTATGAAAACTTCGTGGTCTTCGTACGGGACTCGGTCGTGCGCAGTTTGGCAAGCGCGTAGAAATTGGTCTAATTCGTCAGGACCTTCTCCGGAAAATTTCGGGACCTGTTTCATTGCCATCCCGAGTTCCACGGTCCGTCGTTCGCCCGGGAATCCGGTTTGTCGGCGGTTCCACGGTCTCGACGTCCTCTCTTCCGATAGTCTTTCTTCTATTCGTTCTAATCGGTACCTTAATTCGGCGTTTTGCTCTTCAAGGACCCTAATTAATTCGTAGGGTTCGGCGTCGGCGCCCTGAAGCATCTCAGCCAAGTCGCGTCGAGCTGATCTCGACGTGTCGCGGGAGCGTCGTTGCGTGTCGACGTTCACAGCGTCGCGAAACATTCGACCCGAATCTCTACCGTCATCGTCGTTGACTCTTCGCGTTTTCGGTATTGCCCCGAGATTGGGCGCGGCTGGCCGTACGGTGGTGTTCGCTGGCGGAAGACCCGGGGCCTCATCACGGAGGCGCAAGATCTCTTCGTCGATCATGTCGTCCGTGACACGACGTCGCTCCCGACGGCGCGGCTCTCGGTCAGAGTCACTCGTCTCCAGGAAATCCGTACCGCGCCTCTCGTTTACCCCCACCTGCCGGAAACTTTCCGACATCGCGGTTTGGCGAGCTTGGGGCAAGCGCCCCGCCGGCGACAGGGTGTTTAGCGCTTCGTGTGTGCGAAATGTGATATCGCCAAGCGCAGCATCCAGCCCGGCCGCTGCCCCTACCGCTTGCCCGGGCAAGGTCGAGTCAAAGGAATGCGCGAGTCGCGGGTCATTTCGCCTGTTGTTTTCCATATTTTATTTATTTAAATTTTCCTTTTATGGATTTATCAAACTTCTATTTTACGTTTCCCTAATCCTCTACCTCTCGCCTGATTCGATTACTCCGCGTTTTATTTGTTGAGAATTAATTCTGGCTGAATTTAATTTAATTTTGTTCGAAGCGTTAGTCAGGTGCCACGCTGCGTGGGCTTTTCTCTCTCGCGTATTATTACTACGATTGCCGCGTAAACAGATTATCTTTTCTGTCACGGTTAATACCAATCCGAAATATTGTATTACAAATCTTTCTTTTACTAAATCTTCGCGGACATCGGAATAAATTGTAAATTGGCTTTGATAGGTTTATATGATAAGATTAGGTACTGCCACTTACAGGTGGATGATCCCTGATGATCCATGAAACGGTCGGCCTTGATCCATTCCGCTGCGTTTCCTCGATGATCTCTGTTGATCCTTGAAACGGTCGGCTGTGGTTCCTTCCGCTGCGTTTCCTTGAGCCCCTTGGTGTTCGGTTCGTCCTTGTCCTTGACCCTCCGACGTATGCTTCTCAGGCGGCTCGCTATCTCGCTACGGCAGATACCACTGCGCGGTAGGAGAACCAGGCTGTACCGCGACGACTGCGTGTCGCGTAGAGCGCTGGACTTTCGCACACGACTCTGCACCGATTGCACTATTGCGTCACAATGGTGTGGCCGCTGCACCCAGGTAAATTCTCGCGATGTGCACTTCCGGAATTTAACCCCGAGTATCGTGCAGGCACAGCTGATTCACTATCACTGCACTGCACAACCAGGTAAAATGCCTCGACAGCTTCGGTGTCGGGATTTTGACACTGGTACACCACGCGCACCGCAAACACTGTTCTGATTCGGTGCCGTGTAACCGGATAAAAATTTAACGTTCACTTTTCGGAAAATTTCTTATCGCGGTTCTAATTTATCGCGGACTATGTCGATAGTTTATATCACGTTTCCGCCTTCCAGGCGAATTCCACGACGACTGCGTGTCGGGAACTTCGACGCTGGGGATACGTCGCGAGCGTAGACCAACTCGTCGAGCTCGGGTCCGCGTGGCTGTGTGAAGCCTTCCTGTATTGAATGCGTATGGAAGGGTTCAAAAACGCACTGATTTTAGAGTTATTATGGCAGATCCCACCGCTGCCACCAATGTTGTGTCCCCCGGATGACCCGTGTCTCCTCGAATCTTCAGATTACGGGTCAGGAGGGATAAGTCGGGATCTCTTGCCACAAATAAGTATTAACTCATAAAATACAGACACGCTTTGGATTTATTATGGTTTTTGGGTTTTTACACAGCAGATGTTATTCTCGATGACTCGGACTAACACTTTATTATCGCGGTGCGACGTATCACGTTTACCGCGCCGCGGGTTTCTATTAGATATTTCTATTCGCGCTTGTTACAAAGTATCGACGAGGAAATTCTATCGCGGCACGGGAGTCTGATGATCAGAGGACCGTTCGACTTGATCTTTCGTTCAAGACTGACTTTTCGATGGCGAGCTTACGGTTCTTCGAGGCTCGTTGTCGAAAAGCTGATTCTACAATTTTGTGGTCTGACCGTTGCCAGCCAATCGCATGATTCTTTGTCAGCACGGTCTTTCGAAAAGGATTCAATTGTTGTAACGGAAATCCGTATTTCCGTTACTTCGCGTAAGCTGTTTCGTTTTATTTTATTCTTTATAATTTCAATATTTAGCTGTCTGCAAAGGAAATATCGTATCTCCTTTCATATCGCCTGATTCGGAATCAGCGATGTTCGATCGTGAGAAACAATTATATCGTGAGAAGCATATAATTGTTTCGTGAATTTATTTTATATAAATTTATAATGACAAAATGTACTTGAAAATTGCGGGGCACAACAAGTATGATAAATCGTCTATCTTCAAAACAGATAGAATTGATTGCCCGTGATTCCATAGATTGTGCTTCAATCAACAAGAAGAAGGCTCAAAAGATGTTAGCCCGCAATGACGAAGATAGTTCTTGTACGGCTGGTCTCGCAAGAGTTATAACCATTAAGATCGGAGCCAGGGTCATGTTGAGGCGCAATATTGACGTTACATTAGGGCTTGTTAACGGTACAATCGGTAAGGTAATTTCAGTTTCTAAAGCACTCGATAAAGATGACATAGAAAAGGTCAAAATTGTTTTGACGACGGGATTAGAATATGAGATTGAACGTGTAAGAGTGAAATTCCAAATAATGGATGGGGCCTATGTTATTCGTAAGCAGTTTCCCTTATGTTTGAGCTATGGCATTACAATCCATAAGAGCCAAGGATTGAGCTTAACTAATGTTGTGATTGATGCTGGAAATTCGATATTTACTTGCGGTCAAGTCTACGTTGCCCTCTCACGCGTCACTTCTCTCAAAGGATTGCACCTAATTAATTATGATCCTTATTCTGTAAATGCTAGTGAAGGGTCGGTGTTAGAATATAATCGCTTGAGGCGGCTTCATCGCCCAGACCTCGCGCAAATTAAAGTTTCAGATCAACGTGGATCGAAAGTTCCAGATTTTGTTTGGGCAATTCATAAGGAAGTAGTGAAATGTCAGCAGCCACGGAATAATTTCGTGGAAAATGTGAATGCATGGCATGTCAATGGATTCCTCAACATCGATGGTATGTCGTGTTATGCCAATGCCGCTATGGAATGTGTATTAAACTGTCAAGCTATCAGAGAAGAACTTTTAAATGGTAATAGTATTCGAGATCAGGAAAAAGCATTAGTGGATCTTCTTCGTAGATGTATGGGGCGACCAGAAGCCATTGATTTAGTTGCCGTAAGAGAGTTTGTGGGTGCGCAGTTCATTGAAAAGAAACAACAGCATGTACTGGAATTCCTTATAGCCATATGTGCAAAGTCGGGTGTGATTAAAGATTTAGTTGAACACAAATTAACAACGAAGATACTATGTCGAGGATGTCAGAACGTATCAATGATTGAAGAACAGCCGAATAATATACTGCTTCTAACGACACCACAAACAACAACAAGAAGTGTAACTTTACAGGAGATAGTTGATCATAGCCTGTCATCATGGAACCCAATTAAGGGACAGTGTGATCAGTGCGGCATCGAAAATAGAGTAACTAAGAATAGTGTATCAACAGTCAGTAAAATTGTCATTGTACAGCTCATATTAGCCAGCGCAAAGTCGGATACTCGACAAGTATCGAAAATAAATTGCGGCATCAAAGCTGTACCTACTGCAATCGTGACCGTTAGCGCTCAAAAATATAAAGTTACGAGTGCCATATTTCATCACGGTCAAGATGTTTACAAAGGCCACTATACAAGTATGTTAAGGTCTGGTAAATCTGCTTGGGTCATCGCAGATGATATGTATGTTAAGAAGAAAAGCTGGCCAAGAAATGCTAAAGATTGTTATATGATGTTCCTGGAAAAGATTTGATAATAATCAAAATTTTATATGGGAAATAAAAAAATTTTTCAAAAATTAAACAACACGTTCAATCTTTTGAAATGTAAAAAAAACATAATTTAAATAATTCTCGGTACTGGGAAATCTGTGCGAGGTAATTTAAGTTATTAATTCTTGGTAATAACTTTAATAACTTTGGCATCGCTAGAATTAAAGCTCGCGGCAAAGAATGTGCAAACTTACCATGGGCTATTCGGATTTTTTATCACGAAATAGAAAAAAAATAACACAATGCAGGAATTTAGAAAAATAATGACTTGATTCGACGATCTTGATTCAATCCTCATTTGTATGAAATACTTATAGCAGTCGGCAAGCTAATAACATTGAAAAAAATTATACACAGTGAGCCAGTGGGATAGCATCGTAAATCATTTTATGACAGTTCTAGTGACCCGCCATTACAGAAAAAATTAATTACATTTATTTACTAATTACGATTACAAAAATAGTTTAAAAAGTAATGCCCACACTCAATAATCTTGCGTACTCCAACCCAACTACACGTTACGAAGTTTATATATTATATTTGCAAAAAGTAGTTAAATCCCCACAAAAACACAATGTGTAAAAAAATTGAGACAAGTACATTTACGCGACCCCGCTCCATCCCATGCAAAAAGGTGCGAGATCAACTGGAAACATGGAGCGCATGTATTTACAACAAGTACATATTGATATAAAAAAGAATTATTTAATATGAATCATTGGTATTTAGAAAAATATATTGTTCAAAATTGAAAATTTGAAGAATAAATTTGAATTGAAGTGAAAAATCACAGCAGTACTTGGCGAGTTTTTTTTCAAGTTAAGGCCGAAACGTTATTATTAAACAGTAATGGAGATATAAAACTATGGAATTTGTATCGACTTGATATAAATTAATTACTTACATTAGTTACAATATATTGCCTGAAATTATTTAACTTTTAGACAAAGCAGAACGTTCACTCAGTCGTTCTCTTTTTTTTCCGTAGTGAGCGACAATGGCGCGATCTCTCGCGGACTTCAAACAGACGACCATCGGTAATTCACTAAGTCAAGGCAGACATTTTATTATTAAATAGTAATAGTGGTTTAATTATTAAATAATAACTAAATATATAGTTTGTATACTTCTACGAAATACAATAGAACGTTTAATCATTGATGAGAATCCGTAACATGTTAACTCGCCAAGTACTGCTGTGATTTTTCACTTCAATTCAAATTTATTCTTCAAATTTTCAATTTTGAACAATATATTTTTCTAAATACCAATGATTGATATTAAATAATTCTTTTTCATATCAATATGTACTTGTTGTAAATACATGCGCTCCATGTTTCCAGTTGATCTCGCACCTTTTTGCATGGGATGGAGCGGGTAGGTCTCGAAATCCAGAATCTCATTCTGCCGAAAACGTATATATAGATATAGTGGCGTAGCTCGCTTCACGCGTTGTACCGCGTGAAGATGGTTTTCGGCCGAATGAGATTCGGGATTTCGAGACCTACCCGATGGAGCGGGGTCGCGTAAATGTACTTGTCTCTATTTTTTTACACATTGTGTTTTTGTGGGGATTTTTAATGTTCAAAACTATCGAACCCATTTAAAAGATGTACATAGCGCGTTCGACCAATCGCGAGGGGGTCAGAATGACTAATCGTGAGGGTTTTGTAATATAAAGACGTATCTGACGTTTCTGTCACCTGTCGCCAGTGACAGGAACGTCAGATAATTCAGAAGATAACAGAATATATGAAATATATAAAAAGATACGTAATTAAAAAAAATATATATATGGGGCATTCCATGGCATTTCGGGTAGTCGCGTACCCTTGACTCAAAATTGACGTCAAAAAATTGAAAATTGAAAAAAATTTGATTTTGATTTGATTGAATTGAAATTTGACGTCATTCATTAACCATAAATATGATATAGGATATAGATGTTTGACAGTGCAAAGAAGACGCCATTAGATAATTGAACATGAAGACGATCTGGATTTAGATGTTCGACGATACGAAAGAAAACGTCTCCCGACTGAATTGAGGGCAAAATTACCACGATTCAAAAAATTGAACTCATACAAACGAACGATCATAATTCAAACTACGAATAAACTAAGATGACTTCTTGAATTATTTCATCCTTTTTGAATTTATTTATTTATTTCATTCTTTTAATTTCACTAATTTGTTTTTTCCATTTTAAATTTATTAATTTGTTGTATTCTTTTTAGATTCATGAATTTTATCCATGCTTTCTATCAGATTACTTTTTTTTCGTTCTAATTTTTTTTGTTTTCGATTTTTACTCCAGCCGGGAGTTTTTTTAAATTTTTTAAATTTACTTTTTATTTTATCCTTTTTGATATTTTAAATAAGTTATTATTATTCGCGACAATTCTCGCAGCGGGAGTTTTCGAAAAAATTTTAATTTATTTTAGTTTCAATGTTTATTGAGGGCAAAAGGCATTGAAAAAATTTTTTTGATGATATGAAGTTTAACTTTTGTTTATTTATAGAGATACAAAAAACAATATTAATTAATAAGACGAGTCACGGTTCCCCATGAACCGCATCAATGTCGCCATTGCGCCGGCCACCCGCCAGTTTTGCGGTTGGCCGCGCCCCCGTCCCCGTCCCCGTTCCCGGGCACGAACGAAACGGCCCGCGCGCGACCGATTCTCGGGATTATTTCGGGCTTGATTGTTTAATTGCCCATCCGGGAACTGGTCGCCGCGGTCGTACCGGCAGCAGCATCCTCCACACGCTCCTGAACGCCGGCTGGAGTCCCGGTCGGGTTCCCGGGTGGATTCCCGGGTGGAGGAACGTCGTCGGTCATCCCGTTCCGCCCGTTCTCGAGCGTTTCGACGATGGTCGGGGCGGTCCTGCGACCGCTGCCGATTGCTGCGACGGCCGTCGTCCCGGCCGTGATTCCAGCCACTGGAGTGGCTCGAATGCCGATGCCTAGAATCGCGGCCGTCACTCCGGTGGGAGCTTGCCGACGTAGACTGTCGGTTGTTGTTCCGACTGAAATAATAATTATAAATTAATAATGAGAAATTACTTAAAAAACAATGGAAACATTGGTTCCTTGCAACTTACCTCTGACGGTGACCGTCCCCGCCACTCTCGCGGTGCCGTTGCCCCGGAGGTAAGGACATCCCGTCGTCTTCCCTGGAAAGACACGAAAACAATATACATAAAAAAAATGTATACATCAATATATACGAAGAAACCTCAATTTCTTCTATATTGGAAAAGAAATTTGACTCACATCATCGGTACGCCTGGCGAAGATCGGGCTCTGTAAGTATAAAAGAAAATTCCTAGATTAGCTGCTAAAAAATATTTCAATGAAATTTTAAATTATTAAAACATGTTATATATTTAAGAGTGCTTACCTGTGACGATTATCATACGACATTGCTGTTCGATTCTGCGTATATTCCAAAGACTGTAAAGAAAAGACAATATTAAATGTTGCTTCTCGAAATATTATACTCGGGGTAGCAGAATTGAAAGATGCTGTTCTAATTCAATTTTATAGTTATTTCTTTGATATGAATGCATAAAAGACCACCTTTTACTGATTAACGCTGGAGACAACATATCGTTCAAATGCAAGAGTCGCTTCACACATAAGACCGAGCTCCCAAGTACTTTGTGCGGAACAAAAATATTAGTGATTTTGCATAATATAAAATGTGACATGTTCTACTTATACAAAAAAAAACGTGTGTAGTGGTACAAAATAATCAATTATAAGAGTGAATACCATGCTACGAAACCTCACTTCCATGTTTCAACGACAGATCTCAACGATGAATAATAACAACCAAATTCTATCGTAGCAAAGAAGTTGAATATGAATGCATCACATGGACCATCCATGATGGATTCATTTTATTTCTGCCAAAGAATCAAAATCAATTTTCTATTTGATATCATTGCATAAAAGACCATCGTTCACTTATTAACGCTGGAGACAACATATCGTTACAATGCGAGGGTCGGTTCACACATAAGACCGAGTTCCCAAATATTTTGTGCGGAACAAAAATATCAGTGACTTTACATAATAAAATGTAACATGTTCTACTTTTACAGAAAAAAAGTGTGTGTCGTGGTACAAAATAATCAATTAAAAGTGAATACTATTGCTATGAAACCTCACATCCATGTTTCATCGACAGATCTCATCGATGAATAACAACCAAATTCTATCGTAGCAAAGAAGTTGAATATGAATGCATCACATGGATCGTCCATAATGTTTTCATTTCATTCCTGCAGATTCTTTGGCAGAAATAAAATGAATACATCAGACGGCCCGTGTGATGCAATCATATTCAACTTCTTTGCTACGATAGAATTTGGTTGTTATTCATCGATGAAATCTGTCGATGACACATGGATGTGAGATTTCATAGCAATAGTATTCACTTTGAATTGATTATTTTGTACCACGACACACACTTTTTTTCTGTAAAAGTAGAACATGTTACATTTTATTATGTAAAGTCACTGATATTTTTGTTCCGCACAAAATATTTGGGAACTCGGTCTTATGTGTGAACCGACCCTCGCATTGTAACGATATGTTGTCTCCAGCGTTAATAAGTGAACGATGGTCTTTTATGCAATGATATCAAATGGAAAATTGATTTTGATTCTTTGGCAGAAATAAAATGAATCCATCATGGATGGTCCATGTGATGGATTCATATTCCACTTCTTTCCTACGATAGAATTTGGTTGTTATTATTCATCGTTGAGATCTGTCGATGAAACATGGAAGTGAGGTTTCGTAGCATGGTATTCACTCTTATAATTGATTATTTTGTACCACTACACACGTTTTTTTTTGTATAAGTAGAACATGTCACATTTTATATTATGCAAAATCACTAATATTTTCGTTCCGCCAAAGTATTTGGGAACTCGGTCTTATGTGTGAAGCGACTCTTGCATTTGAACCATATGTTCTCTCCAGCGTTAATCAGTAAAAGGTGGTTTTTTATGCATTAATATCAAATAAATAACTATAAAATTGAATTAGAAAACCATCTTTCAGTCTCGATTCGTTAATTTATAAATTGAAAAGATGAAAGTATTTAAAAAAATGTAGAAAGAAAATCAAACGTTTTACTTACGAAAGCGTGGTATCTCTCTGACATCTTTGTCTATAATATTCTTCATTAGTTCCTCCCCTTTCTTTGTCGAATTTGCCTGGCCGCGCGCACACATACCAACCTAAACTTTGGTAACTACCGCGCTCGCTATTTGTAGATGCATTGGCGGTTGTATACCTCGAGGAAACCTGATTGGTGCCCCATAAATTCAAAAGTCCTGCAAGGCTAGTATCTATATGCACAGGGCTACGTTCAGAAACGTGGCACCGGTGCGGTGGATCATCAGAGTCTAGCTTGGCATGTATGCCAAGAGAGAGAGCTCATACAGGTGTTTCTGTCCTTTCCTTGTCTAGCCCGGTGAAGAATATTATCCGCCAGCCATCGCCGCCATTGTTCGGCGGCGCGTAGAGCGCACAGATAGGAGTGGGGATAGAATTCTTCACCGAATTTCAGAAAAAGGACAGAATCACCGCCATGTATGGTTATGGATAAAAAGGAAGCTACAATCATCGACATATAGATATGGACCGATATACTGCGAGAAAAAATAAAATCGTAATAGAAAGAGAAGAGACTAGGTGGGTTTATTTTTCTCTCTCTCTTTCCCGTGATAGAGAGAGAGTGAGAGAGGAATAAACTCACCTAATCTCTTCTCTTTCTATTACGATTCACTTTTTGTCGCAGTATTATCGGTCCATATATATGTTGATGGCTATAATATAACTTGGAATAACGATAACGGCCTTCTTGTCACAAAAACTCCTCGAAAGTTTAGCTGACGTGCATAGATTCTGTCAATAGACTTAGCATACTTTATGAGTTTCATATATATATACATATATAAGAAAAAAATTTTTTCTCAAACCACCCGTATAAATTTTATATATATATATATTAGGGTGGACCTTATTCGGGGTGTTGTTGAATTTCGACAAGTGCACCCCCCCCCCCCCCAGATAGGTTCGGAATAAATTAAAAAAAATATGTGCAAAACCCCAACCCTGTGGTGCAATGCGAACACGTGCCTGTAAGCTCGTTTTGTTTTCAATTTTAGTAACTTGGGATTTTCAGACTATTTCAGTAATCATTTTTTTGAGTTGTCCCTAAGCAGGGGAAAAATTCTTGATCTACATAAATCTATTCTTAATATCTACGTGTGAAATTTTCCACAAGGCGTTATCGCAACCCTTACGCTCCCCACTCATCTTCTCTTATACGAGACGGCAAATTGATTAAAATCGACTACCTTTTTTTAGCCGCTTGGTCCGTTACAGTATTTTACCCATTGAAAGATAGTCCTATTTGCATCATAAGTTTGAGGGAAAAAATTCTATATGTAGGAAATAGTACATTATGACACTAGTACGAATAAACGTTTCTGACGAGTGTGAGTTTGCAGGACGAGCAGAAGTTATATATATATTTATATATACATCAGGGTGGTTCTTAATTGGGTGATGTCGGGTCTTCTTCGGTACTTTTCTTTGAAAGTAGTAACATGAATTTTTTTTAAATTGGTCACGATCTGAAATTTGTCCAATAAGTCTAATGCACCCCTACGGACAATCGAGTTTTATATAAAAAATATGCATGCATTTAGAATTTTGTTGGGGACATTTTTCATAGTTTTTAAGTAATAAATAATGTCCCCAACTAAATTCCAAATGCATGCATATTTCCATATAAAATTCGATTGCTCGTAGGGGTGGGCTAGACTCATTGGACGAATTCCCGATTGCGACCAATTTTTTTCTATTTATGGATGTTGATTACTTTTGAAGATGAATACCAAAGAAATTCCGACATCACCCAATAAAGAACCACCTATATATGTTACGTTATGTATGTTATGTTGTATACAGGGTGTCCAATTTTACTCTTACATTTAAGTTATCTCGAAAAATACTACTCCGATCGAAAATTGAGTATAACAAAACTTGAAGGTCCTAGAAAGGGACGTACAAAAAATTTTTTTTTTCGGTCGAAAGTCTGAAATGGCGGTTTTAAGGTGGCTAGCATGTTTATAGGTTATAGGTTTACTGGGCTGACCTAAGTTCTATCGGCTTTCGCTTATTTAAACTTGGGTGTACCGGAAACGACAAGGCCATAAATGTTTGGGAAAATATATTTAATGAAATAAAAAACACACATTTTACACATAAAACTGAGAACTGACAATTTCGAGTTACAGAGATTTCCAATAGCTTAACATTAACATTCATAAAGGTTGTTTATTTATAACTTATAACTATTACTTATTATTATACTGTATAACTTTTGTAACATTCTTTCGTGCAACGCATACTTCAAAAGTTATAACGGTGCACACGTTGCGTAAACCACCCTGTATTATGTCAGAAAATAAATGTATAATGATATTATTTATAGATATACACGAGTTAAATGAAAGCAAAATCCAATAAACGTTAATTTGCGAATAGGGGTTATGAGCATTTGTATTTTAACTCGTTGACCTGAAATACAGAAAATGAATATCATACAATCCCTATGCGTTGGTTTTTTAGCCAAACTGATCGAAACTGCTAAACGCTTCAGTTCATGGATATTGAACATTGATAACACGTGAACAAATTTACATTCGAATAGATATTTTCCGGAAAATGCATATGGAACGTTAAGCAGCTTCGAACAATTTGTTATCGAAGTGCACCACGAGAAGGTAAACCAACATCGCACTTCACCTGTAACTCACAATTATGATCAGCACATGGTAGCGTTTAAATAAATGTGTAGATGAGTGCAGATTTATAGTACGATAATAAATTTGAATAACTTACGTTTTTTGTGCCTGATTTAATTTCTTCTTGAGTTCCGCATACAATGGAGAACACAGCATCTATGGAGAGCATCGACGACTCATAGCACACTCAACAACAAGCATTATTCGACGTTTCTGCTAGGGTTCAGCATAACCTAGCCATGATCAACATGATAATTATATGATAATCTCGATGGTTTAAGATCTCGAAACCAACGTTCATGCCATAATATTTTCCTCCACGAAGACAGATACCAAATTCATAAAAAAATTATTACATATTCATACCATCTATACATCTATTCTCATCAACACTGCGAAGTCGTTCTAATTCTTCGAGTGCTTTACCATCGTGAGGATGATTGAATAGTTTTTTTCTATCCAATTCGCATATAGCAAGACCTGCAATGGATCGGACACGGCTGAGGGCTACATATGCTTGGCCTTTTGCAAATAATTTCTTCCCTAAATAAACCACAGCTTTATCCACCGTGGTACCTTGTAACTTATGTACCGTCACAGCCCAACTCAGTATCAGAGGCACCATTAAACGTTCTACATTTCCGAATCCTTTATTTCCCTGGTAGGTCACACTCATAGGCGAAATTCCAACTAATCCAGTCGTTTCTTTGAAACTCGACCCCACTGAAGGATCATCGAATTGAATTAAAACCTTCTTTGGCAGCTCACCAATTTCTAGCTGCTCCCTGCGTAAAGCGGGCCACTGAAAACCTTTAACAACTCCTAAGGCTCCATTGACAAGTCCTTCAGAAACCCGAATATTATTTCGCAGCATAATTCTACAACCAACTCCAAGTCTTATGGAAGTTAAAAGTCCTCCAGTATTGTTTGGGTCGATTGGAATTGCAGCAACAGGTGGCTTCTGTCCGTAAGTTCGGGGTTCCCTCGATTCATCACGAGCGTTGATGGTATACATTTTTTCACGAGAAGCTAACAATTCTATTATCCTGTTATTATATCCATCAACGAGTTTCAGAGTGGGAAATATTCGCACTGATTCTCCATCCGCAAATTCATCATCTTCTAGTACTCGGGTCCTACTCAATAATATTTCGTACTGTTCTATTGTCATTTTGCCGACACGTAAATTGTTCAACAAGTCAACGAAAGGAACATCATTCTGTTGCCGCATATTGGCGCGTAATTCGCATAATCCGAAGAAGCGCCACAAGTGCGGTTCAGCAACGTAATTTGCCGGTTGAATAAAACACCAGCTGCCCTTAACCGGTGGCAACTGCATTATATCTCCAAATACTATCACATGAATACCGCCGAACAAAAGACTATTATTTTTCAATTCTTGCAAACGCAAATGGACAGAACGAAATATTTCGTACGACACCATTGAAATCTCATCAATAATGAGCCATCTAATATATTTCCATTTGCGTCTCAAGTCGTCAAGACGTTGTCCAGTTAGCTGTCTATATGCCGAAGCTTTTCCTTTTTCAATTCCTAATGAAAAAGCGTAATGAAGTGTCCGACCGTGAACTAAGCGGGCTGCCACGCCTGTCAAGGCACAAACTTCTACAAATGTTGTTTTCAGAAGCAAATCCACTGTTGGTGCATAACACACTTTAATTTGGCTTACTATCAATTTTAGCAAAAATGTTTTGCCGCAACCAGCTCCTCCCGTAACGAATAGCTTGAGCGTATTCATGGGTTGCCCGTTCGAACGAACGTTTTCCCGAATTGCATCATTTATTTTGTCATAAAGCTGCTTTTGTTCGACATTCATACTACGAATGCAGGCAGCTAATTCTTGGGCTGAAATGACATGTTCCTCCCCATTGTCATAAGCGTTATCTCGAATATCAAAGTCTTCTAGGATCGGCTCATATCCCTCAAAGACTGCCTCCACTCGATCATTTATTTCGGAATGAGGATTTACGTTACCGTGATTATCAGGTTCGGTTTCCTTCATTGCCAAAACTTGTGCTATAACTTGCTGCAGTTCTCGTTCTAAATACTGGAACTGTTCAACGTTTCGACCAGGTTGAAGAGGTCGTAGAAGATTATATTTCGCATTGAATGCATCTTCAGCGTTTTTATGACCGGAAAGAAGTTCTTCTTCATTTCTGAATGGAACGTGGGCAACGAGGTAGCTGTAAAAGTATCCATTTCTATCACCTGCTTGAGTATAATGTCTAGTTTTCAAAATTGCATCTCGACTGCGTTGTTTCATGCGAATACCAGTTTGAAGACGAATAATTTTGGATATTGCGGGTGGTTCATCGGCGTCAACGTAGACCTCATTGTCACCATCTTCTTCATCTGTATTATTGGACACATGCTCATATCTAACAGCAAATTCAGCCAAACTTAGTTCGTCCAAAATCTGTGGTCTCGCAACATAACGATCAAAGATGTTTATATGTACTCCGCTTCCGTCAGAATAACACCGTAGCATGCGATATCTTTCTTCTGGAGGACATGTGTTAACAAATACAACCGCTCTCGTGCTGTCTCTTAATTTTAGATGACAAAGACGAAATGCACATTCCGGTGCCGACACTTGTCGATGTCGGAGAATTGCCATTGAAACTGCAAATAGTTGTTTTCCTGTATCCCCCCCGAAACGTTGGACTCTTCGAATTACTTCAGTTACAGCCTGACCGACATCTTTTGGTTCACCTTTGGCAGTATATTTAGCAATGTAATAAGCCACAGCAATAACATTGCCACACGGTTGGATGTCCATATTTCCTCGCCAGAGCATCATAAGCATAGGGTTGTAATTATTGACGGATGTATCAGCAGATGCTCGTTGCAAAATACAAAAGCGTCCCTTGTTCCGAATAGTTTCGTCAGCATCAAGAATCCTCGTACTGTCGCTGCATTGCCTCGGAAAACCGAATCGGCATTGACCGTCTGGGCGATTTTTATAACAAGTTGGACTATGATTGTGGATTTGCACGCGTTGAACGATTTTGGCAAGCTCTTTATTTTGCGGTTTTGAAGCACACGAAATCACTTGATCAATCACTGCGATTCCTTCAGCAGTTTCAAATGGTGGCACATCGTTATTCCAGCACAGCATATGCAAATGTGGGCTCCCTCGATTTTGGAATTCGATTCGCCACCAGTAATCGGCTAGTTTCCCTCCCAATATTTTATCATTTCGTTTCAATATGCGCATAATCGCGTGCAATCGCACCATAAATTGACGAGACAACGTCACAGGATTCTGTTCTATGAGCTTCATCTTATCTTCCCATTGCAAATCATCTGGGTTTTCTGTACCTCGACCAGCTGCTATAAGACAAGCTGTCAGCATATCCTTCCAGTTTAAATCATTGCAGCTTAATGTCACAAACCATGTTGGTGGTCCCAAATTTCGCACCATCGCTATTAAATCACTGCATGCTGAATGCCAATAGGCATTAGAACCTCGCAAGCCTCGCATCTGCAAGTGAACATTTTGCACTAACCCTGCAGGTGTTGTATCACCTTGACGCATTCTTAGGCAAACGCCAACATTTGCCCGCGCACGATAAAATTCCATAACCGACAAGGCATAGAATAAGTAATCATTTCGTTGAAATCTACTGCTCTCACTCATAATTCGTGCTTGGCAATAATCAAGAGGAGTTATTTCAAACCGTCGCGTCGGTTCATGAAGCCCATTTCGGCCCATTGGGAACAAATAAAACCATGCCAATTCCTCTGCCCTTAGTTCAACATGCATTTGTAATGGTGGCGCTGTTTTCCGCTGCAAAGTCCGTAATGGAATATCATTTCCAAAATCTCCATTGTTAATTGAATACCCATGAACTACTGAGTCGAGCTCGGGAATACATTCGTCTATGGGTCTTAAAACTGACGTCATAATAATCGGATCATCGCCGATGCTTTCCGTATCGGGGGATGTATTTGTTTTCAATGGTGGGGTGTTAATGCGTGCTGGCGACTGGATTATCACCCGAATCGGAGTTATTGAATACTGACCACCGAATGTCGGACCGCCAGACTTCGGTATATTAGACTTCAACACTTTGAATAAAGAATCCACTGTTGGAAATCGCATTAAACAAGCTACACCATGTGTAGTGGCAATTCTGCCGTTAGATCCACGACTATTAGAGTCGAACATCCAAAAGGAACCGTATGCTTCACAAACGGCAACCGAAAGGCCATTTGCAATTAAAATTCCATAGGGATAATTTTTCAAAAAAATTTCTAGCCCAATACTTAATTTTGGAAACCCAGCTGGAGAATTATCTCGACTGAGGTGTCCATGAAGAGATTCTGCATCGTCAATCATTAATTTGCATGCGTTTCCGAGTAATTCGACATATCGATCCAATTCTGTAGCCGCAAGATAATTAGTTTGATTGCAATTTATCGGCGGAACATTGTGCTTACTTACGCTTCCAGCGTGCAGTCGGTCACCATTCATAAGGATTATGTCAATGGTGTGTGTCGACCAAGAAGGCATAATTTCGATATGCGACATTATTATCGCCATGGCAGCAATAGCAGTGCACTGGCGACCTCGGTTTGTTTCCGAGAATTGTTCGGAATTCTGATGGAGGGAACCTCTAACTATTCCACGACCGCCTTTTATTTCTTTAATTCCATCAAGCACCGGGTTTTGGCGAACCTTTTCTAGATCATTGGTACATTCCACTCCATCATTGACAACCTGACATATTTGAGTGAGGTCAAAGTTCACATTGTTGTAATCGATATGAACATTTCGATACAGTGGGTTATGCTCTTTTAACCAAACGAGAGCAGCCCAAAGCTTCTCAACATTTACTTGGAATTCTCGCGTCCGAGTAACATTCTCTAGTCTTTCGCAGACAATTGCAATACCGGCGCTGGTAAGCGATAATGGTAATTGTTCTACAACTTCTTCTATATCTTGGGCAAACAATGTGGCTTGGCCCTTGAAACCATATTGACCGAAGCGACCTCCTAATTTAATCATTTTTATGAATGGCACTACCATACATATCAGTATTTTTTCAATATCACTCAAATCCGCAATAACTTCAGGTATATGATCCAAAAACATTGCATTCCAATATGCCTGCGTTGGACATTTGCCTTTTTTCATTGTGTCTTTGCATCTCCTACATATAAAAAGAGCCGCAGCATCTTTCAATTCTGGTGGAAGAACTGAACGTGCAAGTTCGTTAACGTTCCAATTTAACATTTGGGATTTATAGAATAACTTATTGCAGCTCATGCAGGTATTATCAGCAAACTGCCATATCATTGCTCGAAACTCTCGTTCGTGTTGAATTAAATTTTCTGAGGTTTCAGTAGCACGGAAACTTGAAATTAAAAACTGTTCTGATGTTTCTTTTTGTGGCCTCACTTCCGCCTCGCCGTTATTCTGTGCATTTCTTGACTCCGTTGATATCAATTTTATACTTTTGGATTCCGGCCGCTTAGAGTTCTTATCATGCTGCTTTCGCTTGCGGGGACCATCAACAACGGAGCCACGAGACTGTTCGACAGCGGTGAATGTTTGATTTTCATTCGACATTTTTATACTTTTAGATTTCGGCCGCTTAGAGTTCTTATCATGCTGCTTTCGCTTGCGGGGACCATCAATGACGGAGCAACGAGACTGTTCGACAGCGGTGGATGTTTGTTTTTCATTCGACATTTTTATACTTTTAGATTTCGGCCACTTAGAGTTCTTATCATGCTGCTTTCGCTTGCGGGGACCATCAATAGCGGAGCAAGGAGACTGTTCGACAGCGGTGGATGTTTGTTTTTTATTCGACATTTTTTGTTGTGGGTCAATTTCATTCTCAAGACGGGCAGTACTCCTCTTCTGAACAAATTCATTTCGGGCCAATTCTCGTGGGAGTATAACAGTGGAGGGGTTCAACTTCGTGACATCAGATTGACTATTTATATACAGCACATATATCGGCGTTATAGTATACTGACAATCGGTCAATGCACTGTTGGTGAAAACGAGTGAAAGCTTACATTTCAGCATGTTGTAAAGCCCTTCGATATTGTCGAATCGGACTAGACAGGCTGCGCTATCATCGGAACATTGTCTTCCATTTGGGCCACGTGCATGCGAATCGAATATCCAGAAGTAACCGTTCGCTTTGAAGATCGCGAGTGAAATTCCTTTTGTCGTCAAAATACCACTAGCGTGCTCATGGAAAAACGATTCCAAGCCGTTCCTCAAATTGGGAAATCCTTCAAAATCCTGAATCAAATTCCCGTCGATGCAAATCTGTTCATCAATCAACAATTCCATTGCCATTTCAGGGAATTCCAAACGAGTACTTAATTCCGTAACCCGGAGAAACTCTCGGTTAATTTCGGCTTTATTTGGTACATTGCGTTCCATAAT